>NC_069492.1:22555681-22598181 GCF_026875155.1 Cherax quadricarinatus
CTGGACTACAAATTCGTAAAGCTCTCAAAAACATTGATGAGAAAATAGACAGTTTGACTCTATCTTGATGGGAAGAATAATAGTGGACATAGGAACAGTTATTTGTAGGTTTCTGTAAATTTTTAATTTGAATTCATTATTACCCTTAATAATTAAAACATCTAGAAAAGGCAATGAGTTATTTTCTTCAATCAACAGTAAAATTTATAGAATGGGCTAAGCTATTTAATTTGCCAAGGAAATGGTGTATATCTACATTTTTGGGCATAAGACACAAAATATCATCAACATATCTGAACCATTTAGCTCTATTAGGGAGGATTGTGTTAAGCAGCCTTGTTTCAAAAAATCCCATGTATAGGTTACTAAGAACAGGTGAAAGAGGATTTCCCATTGCCATACCAAACTTCTGAGTGTAAAACTTATCATTAAATACAAATTTTGCATCAACAATGCAAAGTTTAATAATTTTTAATGATAGTAGGAACTGGCAATGGTAAATCATAATTAACGAGTTCTTCAGATAAGAAACTTAATAAATTATCAACAGGAACTTTCGTAAACAAGGAAGTAACATCAAAACTAACCATGTTAAAATCATTTAAGTCAGTCAAGGAGCTTAATTTATCAACTAAATCTATGTTGTTTAAACATTAAAGTTAGAAATTTTGCCAACAATAGGGCTCAAAATATCAACAAGCCATTTGGATAATTTATATGAAACTGACCCTATGGAGCTAATAATTGGTCTGACTGGATTCCCTGGTTTGTGTGTTTTTATTAGTCCATACATGTAAGGTAAAGATGGATTAGTGGAAGTAAATTGTTTGACTAATTCATCTTTGCCTTTCAGTAGAAGTTTTATTGTTAACAGCAATTTCAATAAAACAATAAAACTTCTACTGAAAGGCAAAGATGAATTAGTCAAACAATTTACTTCCACTAATCCATCTTTACCTTACATGTATGGACTAATAAAAACACACAAACCAGGGAATCCAGTCAGACCAATTATTAGCTCCATAGGGTCAGTTTCATATAAATTATCCAAATGGCTTGTTGATATTTTGAGCCCTATTGTTGGCAAAATTTCTAACTTTAATGTTAAAAACAACATAGACTTGGTTGATAAATTAAGCTCCTTGACTGACTTAAATTATTTTAACATGGTTAGTTTTGATGTTACTTCCTTGTTTACGAAAGTTCCTGTTGATGATTTATTAAGTTTCTTATCTGAAGAACTCGTTAATTATGATTTACCATTGCCAGTTCCTACTATCATTAAACTTATTAAACTTTGCATTGTTGATTCAAAATTTGTATTTAATGATAAGTTTTACACTCAGAAGTTTGGTATGGCAATGGGAAATCCTCTTTCACCTGTTCTTAGTAACCTATACATGGAATTTTTTGAAACAAGGTTGCTTAACACAATCCTCCCTAATAGAGCTAAATGGTTCAGATATGTTGATGATATTTTGTGTCTTATGCCCAAAAATGTAGATATATACCATTTCCTTGGCAAATTAAATAGCTTAACCCATTCTATAAATTTTACTGTTGAGTTTGAAGAAAATAACTCATTGCCTTTTCTAGATGTTTTATTTTATTAAGGGTAATAATGAATTCAAATTTAAAATTTACAGAAAACCTACAAATAACTGTTCCTATGTCCACTATTATTCTTCCATCAAGATAGAGTTAAACTGTCTGTTTTCTCATCAATGTTTTTGAGAGCTTTACGAATTTGTAGTCCAGAGTTCATAGATGAGGAAATATCCAAAATTTATGAAATAGGTAATGATTTGAAATACCCAAGAAATGTAATTGATAAATCTTTTAAAGTTGCTAGAAATACTTTTTACAATCCAAAAAGGGACAACCAGCCTTATTCAACTAAAAATATGTTGGTTCTCCCTTACCATGAAAACTTGCTTGATATGCCTTCTCTTCTTAAGACTTTTAATATTAAAGTTGTATTCAAAAATCTTGATACAGTAAAAAAAACTTTTGATAAAGAATTCCCCCAAAATGCTGATGGATGTGTCTATAAGATTCCTTGTAAAATTTGCGATAAAGTTTATTACGGTCAAACTGGTAAAAATCTCGAACTAAGATTAAAACAACATAAATATAGCATTAGAACTGGACAAGCTTCCAATGCTCTATTTATTCATGTAAGAGATTTTAACCATCCAATTGATTTTCAAAGAGTTGAGAAAGTAGTATCAAGCAAGTCCATGGTCGACAGGAATATAATTAAATCTTGTTTCATAAAAAGCAGTTTTGACAATAATATGAATATTTCCTTTGATTTATATAAATTAGATTCGTTTATAGTTAATAGAATTTGGGAAGAATTTAATAATACATTGGACAAATAATAATTTTTTAAATTTCTTATTTCTTGGGTAGAATAGTTTGTCGGTGGGTTGTATTAAGGACCTGTCTAGTTCGGCCGGCGGGCCTGCTGTCTCGCGTCAGGTGTTTCGTTGTTATGGGATCTGATAGTGAGGTGTGGGCTACCCCTTATATACCTTCCTTTGATGCTTTACTTTCATTGTTCCTTGACAATGTGAGTAGTCACGAAAGCGCTTGGAACTTCTCTATTCTTTCACAGTGGTTGTTTTGCGCATATATATATATATATATATATATATATATATTATATATATATATATTATTGTGTGTGTGTGTGTGTGTGTGTGTCGTACCTACTATTGAAGCTGTAGATAAATGGAGTGTCCAGTAGTGTACATGTACACCATCTCGCCCAATGAGTGTAGTGATGACCCTCAGACCTATAACTGTTCAAGGTACATTTGTTTTATGGCCCTCTAGCCCTTATTGCCAGGGTGGGGATAGTAGGCTGCTGTCCCACAGTGTCTTTCTGCTTCTATACTTCTGTACTACTGTCTCCTACTGTTCCTTATGGTGTCAGTGTTTGTGGGAGTTATCTTTCCCACCGCCTGGTACCAGACCTGTCTAGACCTGTCCAGACCTGTCCAGACCAGACCAGTCCTAGGTTAGAAAGAGCGTCCGGGTTCGATTCCCGGCGAGGGGAAAAACATTGGGCGTGTTTCCTTACACCGGCTGTCTATGTTCCCCATCGGTACCTAGGTGTTAGGTGACTGGTGTGGGTGGCATCCTGGGACAAAATTGACCTAATTTGCGGGAAATGCTCAGCATAACAAGGAACTTTGTATATAGTAGTATGTCATAGGTGTCAGCTATGGTCTGGTAGAAATAAACATTATTATTATTATTATTATTATTATTATTATTATTATTATTTGGGTTATCCTGGTGGGTAATTTACACTACGTATGATAAGTGTACTTATGTGTTCATGAGACAGTAAGAGTTACCTGTCATCTTGTTCATGAGACACAGTTACCTGTCATCTTGTTCATGAGACACAGTTACCTGTCATCTTGTTCATGAGACACAGTTACCTGTCATCTGGTTCATGAGACACAGTTACCTGTCATCTTGTTCATGAGACAGTTACCTGTCATCTTGTTCATGAGACACAGTTACCTGTCATCTTGTTCATGAGACACAGTTACCTGTCATCTTGTTCATGAGACACAGTTACCTGTCATCTGGTTCATGAGACACAGTTACCTGTCATCTGTTCATGAGAGACAGTTACCTGTCATCTTGTTCATGAAGACACAGTTACCTGTCATCTTGTTCAGAGACACAGTTACCTGTCATCTTGTTCATGAGACACAGTTACCTGTTTATCTGGTTCATGAGACACAGTTACCTGTCATCTTGTTCATGAGACACAGTTACCTGTCATCTTGTTCATGAGACACAGTTACCTGTCATCTTGTTCATGAGACACAGTTACCTGTCATCTTGTTCATGAGACACAGTTACCTGTCATCTGGTTCATGAGACACAGTTACCTGTCATCTGGCTCATGAGACAGTTACCTGTCATCTGGTTCATGAGACACAGTTACCTGTCATCTGGTTCATGAGACAGTTACCTGTCATCTGGTTCATGAGACACAGTTACCTGTCATTTTGGTTCATGAGACATTACCTGTCATCTGGTTCATGAGACAGTTACCTGTCATCTGGTTCATGAGACAGTTACCTGTCATCTGGTTCATGAGACACAGTTACCTGTCATCTGGTTCATGAGACACAATTACCTGTCATCTGGTTCATGAGACACAGTTACCTGTCATCTTGTTCATGAGAAATTAGACACATGTGCAACATCTGGGTATCTTTATTGTAGACGTTTCGTCATCCAGTGACTTTATCAGTACAAATTCCAGGACATAATTTGAAGTCAGAACTGTATACAAAAAGCAAGGTAATCAGTCCCTCAGTCTTGGAGTTGGTGTTAAGAACTCCGTAGTCGTGAAGAATCTGATTTCACTGGATAGCGTAACGTCTGCATTAAAGATACTCAGATGTTGCATGTGTGTGTCTGATATTCATCATACATAATGTAAATTACTCGGAAGAGGTCAGACAAAGTGAGTTCCATTTCGCAGTAGGTTGGTGGGTAGGGACCTTCCTGGATGGTCTCTGTCCACCAGCCTACCACCTCTCTATCACCATCTTTCTCTGTCTATCTTGCCCATCACTGCCGTCTTTCTTGCCCCCCTCCCTGCCCATGAGCGTGGGCCCCTGTCCCTCCCTGCCCATGAGCGTGGGTCCCTGTCCCTCCCTGCCCCTCCCTGCCCATGAGCGTGGGTCCCTGTCCTTCCCTGCCCATGAGCGTTTGGGTCCCTGTCCCTCCCTGCCTATGAGCGTGGGTCCCTGTCCCTCCCTGCCTATGAGCGTGGGTCCCTGTCCCTCCCTGCCCATGAGCGTGGGTTCCTGTCCCTCCCTGCCTATGAGCGTGGGTCCCTGTCCCTCCCTGCCCATGAGCGTGGGTTTTCTCTGAGGTTCCGCTCCCTGCCATATGGGGTTTGCCGTGGGGGGTCCCTGTCCCTCCCTGCCCATGAGCGTGGGTTCCTGTCCCTCCCTGCCTATGAGCGTGGGTCCCTGTCCCTCCCTGCCCATGAGCGTGGGTTCCTGTCCCTCCCTGCCCATGAGCGTGGGCCCCTATATTGCCTGCAGCATCCGCTGTTGTTGGTCTGAGTGAGGGAGAATGAGAGGTCGTTCTTCCTGTCGTATTTGCACTTGTTTCTCCATTCCTCCATTCATCTAGCATAGTCTACCGTGTTTACTTTCATCTCCTCTATCTCACTATCTCACAACCAACAGCATCACCATTCATCTAGCATAGTCTACCATGTTTGCTTTCATCTCTATCTCACTATCTCACAACCAACAGCATCACCATTCATCTAGCATAGTCTACCATGTTTGCTTTCATCTCTATCTCACTATCTCACAACCAACAGCATCACCATTCAAATCATTTAGTTACATCTCATTTAGTTACATCATTTAGTTACATTTAAAACTCCTACTTAACCTGTGTCTTCCTGTAAACATTAGCATTAGTTTGCCTAAAATATATTTTACTACATGTAAACTACAAAAAAAAATTATTATTATTATTATTATTATTATTATTATTATTATTATTATTATTATTATTATTATTATTAAAAAGGCTGCTCTTGTAAATCTAAGAGTAAATAGGTACCTGGGTGTCTGAGGTAGCATCTTAGGGAAGGACCTACGGACCACGATGGAAATCAGAACATAACGGAGGAGCACTGCAGCAGGCCTACTGGCCCCATACCAGGCAGGTCCCGCTCCGTCTCTCACGAGATTGTCTTCTTGTAGGTTTATACATGTGACTAATTTTTTACGTCACTCTACCCTGGTCAACCTACTGGCCCATGCGAGGCAGGTCCAAGTCACTTACCGGCTTAACCCAATGACTCAGCCTAGTCAGATCCAGGTCACATTCACTTAAGACATAGTTTTGAGGTGGTCAGTCCCTCAGCCTGGAGAAGTTCTGCTCCATAGTCTGGAACAATGTGAACACTTATACTGTCAAAGGTGAGACACAGATAATCTCTGACGGGCGAAACGTCATGAACACTTATACTGTCAAAGGTGAGACACAGATAATCTCTGACGGGCGAAACGTCGTGAACACTTATACTGTCAAAGGTGAGACACACATAATCTCTGACGGGCGAAACGTCTACAAATAAAAGATACCCAGATGTTGCACATGTGTCGTAATTCTTCATCACGTATCGTTCAGGTTGAAACCAAGATAATCTGTTAAGCTGCGAAGTTCATTACCTGTCTTTGTTGTTGTTGTTGTATTTGTAAGTTGAGATTATACTTTTATCTGTGTTTGTCACCTGTCGCAGCCTGAGTTTACCAGTGAGATCATAACTGATCTCTGGGCTGTGGCTGCTGGCACCAATAGTCTGGTTGTAAATGGTCAAGAGAGAGGCTAGCTTGTTTGACACTCGAGAGGAAACTGTCCCTCCCTACACAGTCGAGTACAGAGGAGTTTGCGACTCATTGGTCGCGAGTTCGAACCCCACCCGTACCGTGGTTTGATATCATTAGTTTTGTGTATTTTGAGTTGTGGGGGTGAACCGGGGTGGGGTTGCAGGGGAGGGTTAACCGGGGCGAGGGTGCAGGGGGAGGGTTAACCGGGGTGGGGGTGAAGGGGGAGAGAATGTCTTGAGGAGACAGTGGAGACATCTTGAGATGAAGGGAAGGTAATTACCAGTGATCCTGGTCGAAGGCCGGTCCACCCTTGATGGTGTCCCTGGGGTATGAGTGACGGTGACAGAGGGTGTGAGTTGGACCTGACTGGCTTGTGCTAGTGGGTCTAATGCAGTGCTCCATCCTTTAACAGTGGATGTGACTTGGACTTGACTGGCTTGGACCGATGGGTGACTTGGGCCTGCCTAGCATGGGCCATTAGATGACTTGAACTTGACTGACTTTGACCAGTAGGTGACTTGTACCTGCCTTGCATGGGTCAGTAGGCCTGCTGCAGTGCTCCTCCTTATGTGACAGTGACGGAGGGTAGTATGTTAGGTCATCCTCAGTGGTCGGGTTTTCTATACACATCATTTTCGCAGTAGGCACAATAGGCCTACGAGGCTTGGAGGGGAGTGAATCTGGTAAGCTACAAAGTGAGATGCGGGGCCAGGAGCTAGGACTAGGCATACTGGAGGGCCAAGACCTGATCAAGCAGGATGTTAGGGCTGGTTGTAGGTTGGAGTGCATGCAGCCAGCAGTAACAGCCTGCTTGATTAGTGGGGGAATTTTAGGGTCTCACAATAGTAATATTTTGTAATTGTTTATGATTGTTAATGGTTGTGATTGTGGCTGTATTGCCTACGTGATTGTAGCTATGATTGTTAATGATTGTGATTGTAACTGTTAATTGTGATTGTAGCTATGATAATGATTGTGATTGTTGATAATTGTGATTGTTAATTGTGTTTGTAGCTGTGATTGTTAATGGTTGTGATTGTAGCTGTTTCCTCTGATTGTTAATGGAATGTTATTATTTATTTTGTCAATGTATATCAGTGTATATTCCTTTTAATTGTGTATTAGTGTATATTATATATATATATATATATTATATATATATATATATATATATATATATATATATATATATATATATAATATTGTTAGTGTGATAAGTGTACATTCCTTTTAAATGTGTTAATGTTTATATTCCTTGTATGAGTGTATATACTTTTTAATTTGTATTGTGTATATACCTTTTAATTGTGTAAGTACCAATGTGTATGAGTGTATTAACAGAAGTATTGAATTAACATTGTAGCTACAATCACTGTGTAAATTATATAATGTCGACTCATCTGTTGTAATTGTTAGTGAGGTGATTGTTTGTGTTACAGCTTGTGATTGTGAGTGAGGTGATTGTTTGTGTTACAGCTTGTGATTGTGAGTGAGGTGATTGTTGTTTGTGTTACAGCTTGTGGTTGTCAGTGAGGTGATTGTTTGTGTTACAGCTTGTGATTGTGAGTGAGGTGATTGTTGTGTTACAGCTTGTGATTGTCAGTGAGGTGATTGTTGTTTGTGTTACACCTTGTGATTGTCAGTGAGGTGATTGTGTTACACCTTGTGATTGTCAGTGAGGTGATTGTTGTTTGTGTTACAGCTTGTGATTGTCAGTGAGGTGATTGTGTTACAGCTTGTGATTGTCAGTGAGGTGATTGTTGTTTGTGTTACAGCTTGTGATTGTCAGTGAGGTGATTGTTGTTTGTGTTACAGCTTGTGATTGTCAGTGAGGTGATTGTTGTTTGTGTTACAGCTTGTGATTGTCAGTGAGGTGATTGTGTTACACCTTGTGATTGTCAGTGAGGTGATTGTTGTGTTACAGCTTGTGATTGTCAGTGAGGTGATTGTTGTTTGTGTTACAGCTTGTGATTGTCAGTGAGGTGATTGTTTGTGTTACAGCTTGTGATTGTCAGTGAGGTGATTGTGTTACAGCTTGTGATTGTCAGTGAGGTGATTGTTGTTTGTGTTACAGCTTGTGATTGTCAGTGAGGTGATTGTTGTTTGTGTTACAGCTTGTGATTGTCAGTGAGGTGATTGTTGTTTGTGTTACAGCTTGTGATTGTCAGTGAGGTGATTGTGTTACAGCTTGTGATTGTCAGTGAGGTGATTGTTGTTTGTGTTACAGCTTGTGATTGTGTGTATGGCTGTGTATATACATTTCTTAATGACAATTGGGCTTTATAACCTCGTACTTACATATTCTATGTACATACTACAACTGAGATTCTTAATATATATATATTGGTTAGGTAGAGAAATTAATAAAAGGATGGATGATGTGTCATATTTATCAGAGTAGGGAGTCAGTAAGGACATTGGAACGTTTCACCCCTCGTGGTTTCGTCACTGCTAACAATTAGGACTGACAAAGGCAGTCGTGGCGAAACGTTTCCCTCAACACATGTCCTGTAATGTTTATCACTGGTATACAGCACCGACAAGATGATGAATCAGAGACGTGTGAAACATCTGGGTATCATGACTTGTAGATGTTTCGCCCACCAGTGGCTTTATCAAGACAATACTTGGACTTAATGGAAATATATGTATCAAATAGTGGAAGATGATTAGTGTAATTACGATGAGACAATCATCTTCCACTAATCATCTTCCACTAATCATCTTCCACTAATCATCTTCCACTAATCATCTTCCACTAATCATCTTCCACTAATCATCTTCCACTAATCATCTTCCACTAATCATCTTCCACTAATCATCTTCCACTAATCATCTTCCATTCTTTGCTCTATATATATCCATTAAGTCCAAGCATTGTCTTGATAAAGTCACTAGTGAGCGAAACATCTACAGATAAAGACACTAAGATGTTTCACACGTCTCTTAATTCATCATTATCTCGGTAATGAATACATTGATATACATTACAGGACATGTATTCATCTTGTCCTGTGTTGTAAACAACTGCTGTTAACAGAGTCACATGTTCGTACACGTTTCCTACATGCAGGGGTACCCTTATGCTGAGAAGTTCTTGATCTGAGGAAGTGGAGATGTGCTTCCCCTTCCTCTGATCAGATCTTCTTGTCTTCCATTCCACAGGCGATGTATGACTTGTGAGTTTAGCCGTGTTCCCATGGCTTACCGTATTTTCTGGCATATAAGGCGCACCTTTTTCCCACTAAAAGTTTTGGGAAATTATATTCAGGTAAAAAGTCACACTTAATAAGTCACAGTGTAACTTAACCAAACCTAACCTAATTTAACCTAACCTAACTTAATTTAACCTAACCTACCCTACCCTACTCTAACCTAACCAAACCAACCCTACCTAACGTAACCTAAACTTACCTTACCTTACCTTACCTAACCTAACCTAACCTTACCTTACCTTACCTAACCTAACCTTACCTTACCTAACCTAACCTAACCTTACCTAACCTAACCTAACCTAACCTAACCTTACCTTACCTTACCTAACCTTACCTTACCTAACCTAACCTAACCTTACCTAACCTAACCTTACCTAACCTAACCTTACCTAACCTAACCTAACCTTACCTTACCTTACCTTACCTTACCTTACCTTACCTTACCTTACCTTACCTAACCTAACCTAACCTAACCTAACCTAACCTAACCTAACCTTACCTTACCTTACCTTACCTTACCTTACCTTACCTTACCTTACCTTACCTTACCTTACCTTACCTTACCTTACCTTACCTTACCTAACCTAACCTAACCTAACCTAACCTTACCTTACCTAACCTAACCTAACCTTACCTAACCTAACCTATCCTAACTTAACCTACCCTAACCTAACTTAAATTAACCTAACCTAACTTAACCTAACCTAATTTAACCTAACCTAACTTAACCGTAACCGTAACCCAACTTAATTTAACCTAACCTAATATAACCTAACTTAAGCTAACCTAACTTAACCTAACCTAATTTAACCTAACCTAATGTGACTTTTCCTCGCTAAAATTGTAACTGTTTCACCGGACACCAGCCTGCGTCTTATATGCTGAAGGGTAGGGTTTGGGTTACAGTTATTTACTAACAAGTACAACAGTGTCTTATACGTCTGCAGTGATCATGCGTCTTATATGCCGGGAAATACGATTATTCTTTTAGCCTCTGTCTTGCCACATTTTTATGTCCTGTTCCTTCTCAGGTTTGATTCTTCCTGTAGCGCTGTATGACCCATTTGGGTTTAGCGCTGTCCTCTGTGTCTGTAAAAATAATGAAGTTTGAATCCACTTTCTCTGGGGGTGGCTGTAGGTGGCGGTGACTGTGAGAAGGGACTTCGAAGCATGGTCTTCACGTCGGGGCGTCGAACTCAAGACCCACACTCTCCCTACCACGCCCAAACGTCCCACTACCACGCCCATACGTCTCACTACCACGCCCATGGCGCGCCGCCCTACCTCGCAAGATACACCTCTACCATCACAGTCGGCGGTATTACTATATTTTCTTTCCTCTGCTTGTTTCTTTAGTGGGTCACGTGACGTAGAGTACTTAGCAAAGCAGCTGAAGGTCTGTCACAGTCAATATTTGGGAGAGAAAACGCTAGACCAGGTTTCGATCCCTTTTGGATCATTCTCAATGCCTTGGTAATAGTCCAGGGGGATCCAAACGTTTTCTGAATATCCTTTGTATGTTATGGATTGTGAATTGTTCCAACAATTTCACAGAATAACTCACAACTTGAAAAGGAAGTTGTAGATGTTTCGATCCCTCTTGGCCCACTGTGAAGACCTTGGTAATGCTTAAATTCGGACCTTAACGTCGACCAGTGTTCTCTCTCCATGAAACATAAGACGCTTGTGGAACATTTCACCAGCCAGTGGCTTCTTCAGAAGTCACTGGCTGGCGAAACGTCCCCCCACAATAAAGGTTCCCAAATGCTGCACAAGCGTCTCATTCTTCAACTTGTGGGTTTTCGTCAACAATTCCATCACTCCATATTGTGGAAGTTGAATTGTTGCAGCCACGGGGGAATTGATTTGTTTTTACTTGCAAACAGAAGCGGCGAGGCTGCTTTGAACACCCTTGTTGACAGATACACAGGTATGATGAACAAGCCTTCACTGGCACAATGTTTCGCTCTATGTAAACCAAAACGTTGTCCAGATTAACGCTAGTTCTAAATCCTTGTGTCCTTGCGTACAGTGAGTTATATTGGACTCCTGCTATGGTGATGGCCTTCTGTACTATATATGTTCAATAGTAACTCAGGTGAAGACAGACACTCGAAAGGTTGGTTAATTAATCTTTATATTTCGACCCCAGGTTGGGGTCCTCTTCAGCAGATGAAGGGGATCCTAGAAGGGGGTCGAATTATGCACATCAATTAGTCTTGAGAGTTTTTGTCTCCATGTGACTTATGATTGAGCACTGACAAGTGTGTATTACACTTTATTCATATATATGTCGTGCCGAATAGGTAAAAATTGATCAATTAGCAAGAAGTCATTTAAAATTAAGTCCTTTCTAAAATTTTCTCATATACGTTTAAAGATGTATATATTTTTTTCATTTATGTTAATGTAAAAATTAATAATTTTGTACCAAAAGAACCTTAGAAAACTTACCTGACCTTATTATAACAAGCGTAATCTAATTTAGCCTAATCCAGCTAAATATATTTTAGATAAGTTTACAATAATTTAATAAACAAACACAATGAAATATATTTTTTTCGTTAGGTTGAGAATGATTTTTGCGAAATCATTGCATACACAAATCTTCCCTTGCCTTATTCGGCAAGAAGAGTGTTGCTATTTAAGCCAAAATCGCAAGTTTTACCTATTCGGCACGACATATATGTAAACAAACTGCTTTCTCTAATACTTTATGCTACAAACTGTAGGCTGACTACAGAGGGTCTCTGGAAGGTAGTAGCAGTAGTGGCAATGCTTCTCAGATCTTTTTGGCTTTTCTTATGGCATTATCTGTTTTCTTAGTACTTTGTAATGGCCTGTTAGTGGCTTGGGTTACTTGCTAGTAACCCAAAAGGCATTTCACTCCATCCTGGAGCAGGAAAGCCAGGACGGAGTGGAAAGTTGCCTGGGTTAGTTGCGAGTTGTTCCAGTCATGGTACTGTGATGTTTTTGAGATATATATATATATATATATATATATATATATATATATATTATTTTTTTTATTTTTTTTTTATTATCACACCGGCCGATTCCCACCAAGGCAGGGTGGCCCGAAAAAGAAAAACTTTCACCATCATTCACTCCATCACTGTCTTGCCAGAAGGGTGCTTTACACTACAGTTTTTAAACTGCAACATTAACACCCCTCCTTCATATATATAATATATATATATATATATATATATATATATATATATATATATATATATATATATATATATATATATATATATATATTATATGCGTGCATTGTGCCTAGTCTGCACATTTTTTAAGGTACAATTCGCACTGTTTTTTTTCCTCTATAATTCACTCTAGTAACGTTTAGTATTGATATTATTACAGCCAGAAGCTGTTATTGTTTAATTGAGCTTCAGTTGAACATTGTTGCGCCTCGTGTATGGGACACAATGTTGTATTTAAATACTGTAAGAGTGTAATGTAACTCTCACTTAATATTATATTACGAATATCTTCATTAATAACTAAAATAAAGGTGTTTGACTTTATATTATCTGTCTCATCAGTTATTATTATTAGCTATGTAGATGGGTAGGATGAATTTCTTTTGTTAACTGATGAGAACAAACTTCTGACCGTGGGAAACAATCATGCCAACTGTTGTTAGTTTAAGGTCTAGTTCACTGCTGACCGAGTCATGTGACATGCCAACTGCTGTTAGTTTGTTTAAGGTCCAGTTCACTGCTGACCGAGTCATGTGACATGCCAACTGCTGTTATGTACGAAATGGTATATAATACCGACAAGATGAGAGTAAGACACACGTGCAACATCTGGGTATCTTTATTGTAGACGTTTCGCCATCCAGTGGCTTTATCAATACAAATTCTAGGACATAACTTGAAGACAGTAGAACTATGTACAGAAGATGAGGTAATCAGTCCCTCAAACTAGGAGTAGGTGCGAACAGCACCATAGTCGTGGAGATTCTGAAGCAGAAGAAAGAATCCTGGCGCTTATATATTAACGTCAGGTGTAGCAGACGAGGGCATATTCACTGGTAGGCGGGATTCCCCAGTGGAAGTAGGTCCTTCCCAAAGAGATGGGTTAGTTGTAGAAGTAGTTGTCGTAGTCGTGAAGGTTATGTACATGTCCTCAGAATTAAGATTCCATGATGTTGCAGTGTCTGACAAGTTGTGTACGAAATGGTATATAATACCTCATCTTCTGTACATAGTTCTACTGTCTTCAAGTTATGTCCTAGAATTTGTATTGATAAAGCCACTGGATGGCGAAACGTCTACAATAAAGATACCCAGATGTTGCACATGTGTCTTACTCTCAACTGCTGTTAGTTTAAGGTCCAGCTCACTGCTGACCGAGTCATGTGACATGCCAACTTGATGTTAAGTTAGTGGACCTGGATTCAGAGAGTCTTGTCCAACCTTGAGCACAGTAAAGATAACTCTCCTCTGGTAAAGTTTGAAGTTTCTTTAAGAAACTATGTCGTTGGTGACTCCTGGTTTACTCTGTATTGATGGAAAACAGAGTTATTAATAGACTTGGTCATTTGCACTGTGTCTTAAGGAGTATGTCTTTCACACATTATAAGTATGTCGACTATTTTTATAATAAACCTCTACTCATAACAGTGTTGCTCAGTGAAATATATGTCTACATGGAAGTAAGGAGAGAGAGAGAGAGAGAGAGAGAGAGAGAGAGAGAAAGAGAGAGAATGGTACTAGTATACTGCGAGAGAGACGTATGGTACTGGTATATTACGACAGAGATACGTATGATACTGGTATACTGCGAGAGAGACGTATGGTACTGGTATATTACGACAGAGATACGTATGATACTGGTATACTGCGAGAGAGACGTGTGGTACTGGTATATTACGACAGAGATACGTACGATACTGGTATACTGCGAGAGAGACGTGTGGTACTGGTATATTACGACAGAGATACGTACGATACTGGTATACTGCGAGAGAGACGTATGGTACTGCTATATTACGACAAAGATACGTATGATACTGGTACTGGACGTTAGTATGCTGCCGATAACAGTGAAGAGAAATATATGTTGTGGAGGTTTAATTGGATTGATGTTTCGCTTGTGTAGAAGCTAACTTATAATTTTAATTTTTAAAGAGGTGGAGTGGTAAGCCAGTGGAAGGCCTCAGTCAGATGACCAAAAGCTCCAGCTGTGGGTCATCATATGACTAAGACCCACGTCAGGAAACGCTTGTTCTGTTTCCTGACAAACCTTACCTAACCTAACCTAACCTGTGTAGAACTTTAAGGATACTTGAAGGATATATTCTAAGGAGGTTAGAGCCCCCCCCTAGGCCCAGTCCCAGACTAGGACTTTTGGTGGACCAACCAGGCTGTTGCTGCTGGCTCTAGTAGACGAATAAGAACCATGTTCAATAGTCTGGTATCTTGTATCATATTACAAAAGATACCAGTTATCAAGAAAGTGTTACTTTTTGAGCTTCAGTTGAACATAAGAACGATGGAACACTGCAGAAGGCCTACTGGCCCATGCGAGGCAGGTCCAAGTCTCCTACCGGCTTAAGCCAATGCACCCAACTTAGTCAGGTCAGGTCACATTGACTTAAGGGAGGAACACGGCAACCGACCTGGTAGCACAAGCTATCAGGTCCAACTCACACCCACCCACATCTACTGATGTATTTATCCAACCTATTTTTAAAGCTACACAACGTTCTGGCCTCTATAACGGTACTCGGGAGTTTGTTCCACTCATCAACAACTCTATTACCAAACCAGTACTTTCCTATATCCTTCCTGAATTTGTTGTGGCTCGTGTATGGGACTCAATGTTGTATTTCACTACTGTAAGAGTGTAACTCTCAATATTATATTGCGAATATCGTCATTAATAGCTAAAGTGAAGATGTGTATTCACTGCTTAGTGTTGTATAACATTAATGTAATGTTATAAAGCTCTAGGTGGGGCGAAACGTTGGGCCAATAAATGCTTTATTCTGTAGCGTTTTACCCAGTCATAAGAAACAATAAGTAGCGTGTATATTTCAGCTTCAGTTGAGAGTGGAATTATACACATGACCTAATGTTCTTAGTTGTGTGTGTGTGTGTATACTTATGTGGGTGTATACTTCTCATGTGGGTGTATATACTTCTCATGTGGGTTTATCTGGAGTTTATCTGGAGAGAGTTCCGGGGGTCAACGCCCCCGCGGCCCGGTCTGTGACCAGGCCTCCTTAGGTCAGTGTCCCAGGATGCGACCCACACCAGTCGACTAACACCCAGGTACCCATTTTACTGATGGGGAACATAGACAACAGGTGGAAAGAAACACGTCCAATGTTTCTACTCTGGCTGGGAATCGAACCCAGGCCCTCACCGTGTGAAGCGAGAGCGTTAACCACCAGGCCACCAGAGCCAGGGTGTGTATACTTCTCATGTGGGTGTGTATACTTCTCATGTGGGTGTGTATACTTCTCATGTGGGTGTGTATACTTACCATGTGGGTGTATATACTTTCCATGTGGGTGTATATACTTCTCATGTGGGTGTGTATACTTACCATATGGGTGTATATACTTCTCATGTGGGTGTGTATACTTACCATGTGGGTGTGTATACTTACCATGTGGGTGTATATACTTTCCATGTGGGTGTATATACTTCTCATGTGGGTGTGTATACTTACCATATGGGTGTATATACTTCTCATGTGGGTGTGTATACTTCTCATGTGGGTGTGTATACTTACCATGTGGGTGTGTATACTTACCATGTGGGTGTGTATACTTACCATGTGGGTGTATATATTTCTCATGTTGATGTTTTACTGTTATTCCAGACTGCCAGTTAAGTAACTGTTGTTCCAGACTGTTAATTATGTAACTGTTATGCCAGACTGCCAGTTAAGTAACTGTTGTTTCAGACTGTTAGTAACTCTTATTCGAGACTGTCAGTTAAGTAACTGTTATCCCAGTTCAGTAACTGTTATCATCAGTTAAGTAACTGATGATAACATTAAGTGTAAAAATATATAACACAGATCAGAAATGTTCTTAAAAGTTCTGTATTACCTCACAGGTCCTCATGGCGAGTGTTTGTGTTCCTGTCTTTTCTTCCCTCCTGTTTACTATCAACTGTTTTTATACACCGTTTTTTATATTTCTTCTTTATCAGTCTTTATGAGTTCTCATGGTTATCAAAACTTATTTCTTCGATAACACAGAAAATGGATTGGGCAAATACTTTTATTATGTGGGTTTGAGAAGGACCTGCCTAGTATGGGCCAGTAGTCCTGCTACAGTGCCCCTCCTTTCTTAGGTTCTATTGTGTTCTGTTGGTGTTTTATCTACTATTTTTCCCCTAAAAGTTTACTATGAGACAGCATCTCAGTCTGTCCAAGTAGCATCTTTGGTAGTGTGTAGGTAGCCTAGGTAGGTAGGTAGCCTAGGTAGGTAGGTAGCCTAGGTAGGTAGGTAGCTTAGGTAGGTAGGTAGCCTAGGTAGGTAGGTAGCCTAGGTAGGTAGGTAGCCTAGGTAGGTAGGTAGCCTAGGTAGGTAGGTAGCCTAGGTAGGTAGGTAGCTTAGGTAGGTAGGTAGCCTAGGTAGGTAGGTAGCCTAGGTAGGTAGGTAGCTTAGGTAGGTAGGTAGCCTAGGTAGGTAGGTAGCTTAGGTAGGTAGGTAGCCTAGGTAGGTAGGTAGCCTAGGTAGGTAGGTAGCTTAGGTAGGTAGGTAGCCTAGGTAGGTAGGTAGCCTAGGTAGGTAGGTTTGTACTGGTCCTTTCCAAGGGTGCCCAGTACAGGAGGGCTCCACTTATACAGCACGTTAGGTTCCAGGCTACCGCTGTAAAGTGAAACACTTTTTTCAGTTTCAAATTTATGTAAAATCCTGATATGTTTACACTGTCATAAGTGAGCAGTAGAACTAGGCCTAAAAAATGCACACACGGTGTGTACATTATTTACCTTCAAATATTTTCTTCCTTATAGTGAGTGTTGAATATATTGTAGCAAGTCTTAATAAATGAAGAATGGCTCTAATTGAAAACAGCTGTATTAGCGAAGCACTGTAAATTGAGACGCTGTAAAGTGAAGCACTGTAAATCGAGACGCTGTAAAGTGAAGCACTGTAAATCGAGATGCTGTAAAGTGAAGCACTGTAAATCGAGACGCTGTAAAGTGAAGCACTGTAAATCGAGACGCTGTAAAGTGAAGCACTGTAAATCGAGACGCTGTAAAGTGAAGCACTGTAAATCGAGACGATGTAAAGTGAAGCACTGTAAATCGAGATGCTGTAAAGTGAAGCACTGTAAATCGAGATGCTGTAAAGTGAAGCACTGTAAATCGAGATGCTGTAAAGTGAAGCACTGTAAACCGAGACGCTGTAAAGTGAAGCACTGTAAACCGAGACGCTGTAAAGTGAAGCACTGTAAATCGAGATGCTGTAAAGTGAAGCACTGTAAATCGAGATGCTGTAAAGTGAAGCACTGTAAATCCAAGTGGTGTGAAGTGAAACACTGTAAAGCAGAGCCTGCGTGTAGTAAATGATTAAGATTGCATGATAACCGCATGATCTCTTGCATGATCACTTGCATGATCTCTTGCATGATAACCGCATGATCTCTTGCATGATCACTTGCATGATCTCTTGCATGATCACTTGCATGATCACTTGCATGATCACTTGCATGATCACTTGCATGATTATTAACATGAGCTCACACCAGTCTTTAAATTGTCGTGTCTTTCTTTTTCATTTCTCGTAATTTATTGTCGTCTTACCCCATTCTTCCTTTCTCCTTAATTTCTGATTTTACCTTCTGCCCCCTTCCTTATTCCATCATCCTTCGTGTTTTACATACCTTTTCCGCATTACTTCCTCTCTTTCTCTTCTTCTTTCCACCGATCTTCTCTTCTCTGTCTCCTTCCTTTCCCTATCTCTCCTGCTCTGTTCTTCCTATTTCCTTATGGTAAGTATTTTATAAAAGTTCTTTACATAAGTGTTATATACACGCACACACAGGTGGGGCCAGGAACTGTGACTCAACCCTGCAATCACAGGTAGGTAAGTACACATTACATCAAGGATGTCACTAGCCATAATACATAGTTATATGGTTCCTTTATTGATATTTCGCTCAACCTGTGTGCTTTATCAAATCACAGACAGATGTTTCAAGTCACAGACATTTCACCCCTCACTGTGGGCTTCAGAAAGTTCCACACACACGTTTCACCCCTCACTGTGAGCTTCACAAAGTTCCACACACTTTTCACCCCCTCACTGTGAGCTTCACAAAGTTCCACACATGTTAAACCCCTCGCTGTAAACTCTACAAAGCTCCACACACGTTTCACCCCTCGCTGTAAGCTCTACATGTCGGGAGGGTTCGTGGAGATGTGATGGAGTTAAACACAGTCGTTGGATGGTAACATATATTAGCAGAGTGTGAGAGGGAAGGCCCAGACTGCCTGTGTTGCCTGTCGTAGACCTAAGCGCGGAGTGAGGACGAGGCCGGGAGCGCAGCGCTCTCATGGGGCATCACGTGATGTCACACAAGCTAGTCACTGAGCCTAGCAAGGGGTCAAGTATGTAAAACATATGGATGGTACTGTGATACTCAGGTAACATATACAGGGGATCAGGATCTATGCTGACAGCTTGGTCATGTTATGTATGTCGTCTCGACATACAATACTGTGCTATAGGCTGAACAGGCAGGTGGCTCTGGGCTGATTCTATACAATAGCAAAGACATGACTCACGAAATCGTAATGACACGATTGCAAACAAACCACACCACGGGCGGGATGGTATCGTAATGGATGGTATCGTAATACATTACGAATTATAAAAACAAATCATAGTATAATAAAGGATGGAATTGATCGATTGATCTGTATTCATGCACTCTACAGATTCTGAGGAAGAATATATATATTTACAAAGGTGAGAGTAATTAACACCAAAGGCAGATCTGGCACGCCAGATCTGTTGGGTGAAAGTGTATCCCTCGTGATCGGTGACGCTGTATCCCTCGTGTTGGGTGAAGGTGTATCCCTCGTGCTGGGTGAAGGTGTATTCCTCGTGCTGGGTGAAGGTGTATCCCTCGTGCTGGGTGAAGGTGTATCCCTCGTGCTGGGTGGTGTATCCCTCGCGATGGGTGAAGGTGTATCCCTCGTGCTGGGTGGTGTATCCCTCGCGATGGGTGAAGGTGTATCCCTCGTGCTGGGTGGTGTATCCCTCGCGATGGGTGAAGGTGGTGCTGCCAAGGCAGTGTTCGTGACTCACGAGTGCCAGCCAGGATTACCATTGTCACTGCGGGAGCCACGTGTACTCTGGCTTCCTATAAGGACTCTGTGAGTCCTTATATGTCTCTAGCTCCTTACGAGGACTGTGAGTCCTTATAGTACTCTAGCTCTCTATAAGGACCAAGAGAGTCCTATTAGGACTAGCTCCCTATATGGACTCTTCCTGTGATTGGATCAAACATTATTACTTATGCTTGCACTCATCCACAGGGCTGCATTGCCCTTGTGGGTTTAGTTCTTTCACGTAATGAAGATTTTGTGTGTATTTACCTTTGTGATTATTGGAGTCGAGTCTGGCCTCCTGGCTCTCTCCTAGCTGGTGGAGGCCAACCTTACTACCTCCTGGCTGTCCTCCTCACCCCCCTGTTGTCTGACTCACCTGTTGTCTGTTGTATCTGTCTGGTTCACCTGTTGTCTGTTGTATCTGTCTGGTTCACCTGTTGTCTGTTGTATCTGGTTCACCTGTTGTCTGTTGTATCTGTTGTCTGATTAATCTGTTTGGTTCACCTGTTGTCTGGTTCACCTGTTGTGGTGTTTACCTGTTGTCTGGTCCACTTGTTGTATCTGTTGTCTGGTTCGCCTGTTGTATCTGTTGTCTGGTTCGCCTGGTGTATCTGTTGTGAGGTTGACCTGTTGTCTGGTGTTAAGGTTGGTGTGTATAGTTGGTACATTGGCCACAGTATTCGATATGCTGTCTTATACAGGGCAAGTTTTTACCAGGCAACCTTATTTTACAAGGTGCATCTTCCAGCACCCTCCCACCAACACTGGTTGTGTCTGGTGGACTCTCCCACCAACACTGGTTGTGTCTGGTGGACTCTCACACCAACACTGGTTGTGTCTGGTGGACTCTCCCACCAACACTGGTTGTGTCTGGTGGACTCCCACCAACACTGGTTGTGTCTGGTGGACTCTCCCACCAACACTGGTTGTGTCTGGTGGACTCTCCCACCAACACTGGTTGTCTGGTGGACTCTCCCACCAACAGACAGACAAAAACACTAAACCACAGCTTCGTATCACAGCAGACATAGACAAAAACACTAAACCACAGCTTCGTATCATCTTTGGCAGACGATTCCAAAGTAAAACTTTGATTACAGTAAAAGCAACAAAACAAACTACAAAAATGTGCTAAAGTCTTCCTAATGGTGAGTGAGAATAACACACTATTTACGAAGCTCAATTAGTTATATTTGGGGAGCATAGAGAATTCAAAATGTACACATTATAGCTGTGTCATAGAAGGTGAAAGTGGTAAAAATTGGGAAGAATTATTTCAGAGGTTGTGTTATGTCAACATTGTGGCAGATGTAGGTTGGGTCAGTAAAATGGCGACGTTGATTACGACAACTTTCAGCGGGGGTAATGAAGGTGATGGTAGTCTTCAAATCACTCGTGTTCTCACAAGTTGATAAATTAGACACATGTGCGAAATTTGGGTATATTTATTGAGGCAGCGTTTTGCCCCACATTGGCTTCGTCAGTCCAATGTATAGAAAGATACCTAAGTGATGTACATGTGTCTAATTTATCAAGTTGTTGATTCTCTGAACCATTTATCAACATTCTGACAACTTTAACACGTGACTCACGAAATCGTAATGACACGATTGCAAACAAACCATACCACGGGTGGGGTTAGAACCCGATATCAGAGAGTAATAAAACTCCAGACCGACGCTCTAGCGTTAACACGTGTTCTGTGTTCAGTCTTTCAAGGCACGATGTACAGCAGAGCTGAAAAATGTACAGAGGTTGTACACAAAGAATCATCAAAATATTTAAGGTCTCGCTAACACCTCACAACACCGAGAGTGTTCACTTAAATCGGATATCCGCATCCGCGGAACATCCGCATAATTTCTTATATCTGCATTCGCATTTGACTGTAAACAGATATCTGCATCCGAATCCATGGAACATCCACACAATTTCTTACATCCGCATCCGCAAAATAAGTAAGACATCCTCATACTCATCCGCCTCCGCGGATATCTAGAGATATATCGGATATATCGGATGGAAGATACTTGAGGACCTGGTCCTTAATCTGCATACTACTGTAACAACTTACTAAAATGATAGATATGTCAGGACCTGTATAATAGTTAAGATAAGGTCATGGATACAACAAGAGAACACTGTGTCAACATGCGTGGCCCAAGACTCTTCACATATAAATATTGCTACGAGGAAGCCTGGCCAGGCTGGCAGGTGCCTATAATAACAACAGTAGTAGTCAAGATTGATGGGCTGAACACATCTACTACAGGCTGAGGGACCGATTACCTCAAACTCTTCCAGCTTTCTCTGCATTGGACTGAAGAAGCTACTGGCTGGGGAAACATTTCCAAGTGTCTTATTCATCACAGTAATGATAAAACTGGAGGAGCGGTAATCCCGTATGGGTTATACATTGTCTGAGGAATCAGAGGTAACCAAGTTTGATAGAGGTAAGGGTTGCAGAGCTCCGTCTCCTTGGATTAAGAGGGTTTTAGGACGATAGTTGAGGTGTTGCATGCGGGTGAGGAGGGGAAGGGGAAGGAGGGAGGGGAAGGGAAAGGGGAAGGGGGAGGACAGAACTGGCCAGAGGAAGTAACCAACTGTGTGTGATTTGTGCACTGATGTGTTTGTGTATCTGCCACTGTTACCCACCCACCCTCTCACTATACTGTTACCCACCCACCCTCTCACTATACTGTTACCCACCCACCCTCTCACTATACTGTTACCCACCCACCCTCTCACTATTACACCCTCTCTTTACTTTACCACCCACCCTCTCACTTACTGTTGCCCACCCACCCTCTATACTGTTGCCCACCCACCCTCTATACTGTTACCCACCCACCTCTTATACTGTTACCCACCACCCACCCTCTATACTGTTACCCCCACCCTCTATACTGTTACCCACCCACCCACCCTCTATACTGTTACCCACCCACCCTCTATACTGTTACCACCCACCCACCCTCTATACTGTTACCCACCCACCCACCCTCTATACTGTTACCCACCCACCACCCCTCTATACTGTTACCACCCCACCCACTATACTCTTGCCCACCCACCCACACACTATACTGTTACCCACCTCTCATATACTCTTGCCCACCCACCCCCCTCTATACTGTTGCCCACCCACCCACCCTCTATACTGTTCGCCCACCCACCCTCTATACTGTTGCCCACCCACCTATACTGTTGCCCACTCACCTCTATACTGTTGCCCACCCACCCTCTATACTGTTGCCCACCCACCCTTATACTGTTGCCACCCACCTTCTGTACTGTTACCCACCCACCCTCTATACTGTTGCCCACCCACCCTCTATACTGTTGCCACCCACCTCTGTACTGTTACCCACCCACCTCTATACTGTTGCCCACCCACCCTCTATACTGTTACCCACCCACCCTCTCACTGCTGTTGCCCACCCACCCACCCTCTCACTATACTGTTGCCCCCACCCACCCTCTATACCGTTGCCCACCCACCCTCTATACTGTTGCCCACCCCCTCTATACTGTTCCACCCACCTTCGTACTGTTACCCACCACCCTCTATACTGTTGCCCACCCACCCTCTATACTGTTGCCCACCCACCTTCTGTACTGTTACCCACCCACCCTCTATACTGTTGCCCACCCACCCTCTATACTGTTACCCACCCACCCTCTCACTATGCTGTGCCCACCCACCCACCCTCTCACTATACTGTTGCCCACCCACCCACCCTCTATACGTTGCCCACCCACCCTCTATACTGTTGCCCACCCACCCTCTATACTGTTACCCACCCACCCTCTATATTGTTGCCACCCACCGTCTATACTGTTGCCCACCCACCGTCTATACTGTTGCCCACCCACCCTCTATACTGTTTCCCACCCACCCTCTATACTGTTACCCACCCACCTTCTCACTATACTGTTGCCATCCACACCCTCTCACTATACTGTTGCCCCACCACCCTCACTATACTGTTGCCCACCCACCCTCACTATACTGTTGCCACCCACCCCTCACTATACTGTTGCCCACCCCACCCTCTCACTATACTGTTACCCACCCACAACCCTCTCACTATACTGTTACCACCCACCAACCCTCTCACTTACTGTTACCACCCACCCTCTCACTGTACTGTTGCCCACTCACCCTCTCACTATACTGTTGTCTACCCACCCTCTCACTATACCGATGCCCACCCACCCTCACTATACGATGCCCACCCACCCTCACTATACTGTTGCCCACCCACCCTCTCATACTGTTACCCACCCACCCTCTCACTATACTGTTACCCACCCAAGAACCCTCTCCTATACTGTTGCCCACCCACCCTCTCACTATACTGCTGCCCATCCACCCTCTCACTATACTGCTGCCCACCACCCTCTCACTATACTGCTGCCTACCCACCCTCTCACTATACTGCTGCCCACCCACCCTCTCACTATACTGCCCACCCACCCTCGCTATACTGTTTGCCCACCCACCCACCCTCTCACTATTACTGCTGCCCACCCACCCCCACTATACTGTTGCTCACCCACCCTCACTATACTGTTACCCACCCACCCTCTCACTATACTGTTACCCACCCACCCTCTCCACTATACTGCTGCCCACCCACCCTCACTATACTGCTGCCCACCCACCCTCTCACTATACTGCTGCCCACCCACCCTCTCACTATACTGCTGCCCACCCACCCTCTCACTATACTGTTGCCCACCCACCCTCTCACTATACTGCTGCCCACCCACCCTCTCACTATACTGTTGCCCACCCACCCTCTCACTATACTGTTGCCCACCCACCCTCTCACTATACTGCTGCCCACCCACCCTCTCACATACTAGCTGTTGCCCACCCACCTCTCACTATACTGTTGCCCACCACCTCTCACTATACTGCTGCCCACCCACCCTCTCACTATACTGTTGCCCACCCACCTCTCACTATACTGTTGCCCACCCACCCTCCACTATACTGCTGCCCACCCACCCTCTCACTATACTGTGCCCACCACCCTCTCACTATACTGTTGCCCACCCACCCTCTCACTATACTGCTGCCACCCACCCCTCACTATACTGTTGCCCACCCACCCTCTCACTATACTGTTGCCCACCCACCCTCTCACTATACTGTTGCCCACCCACCCTCTCACTATACTGCTGCCCACCCACCCTCTCACTATACTGTTGCCCACCCACCCTCTCACTATACTGCTGCCCACCCACCTACCCTCTCACTATACTGAATGATAGTTGAATGATAGCTCTAGGTCTTGTTGCAATAAACACAGGAGCTTGCAGTGTTGCAGTAATAAGCAGGAAGTCCAAGCATATTCATTCAGAGGAACGTTTTTGCCGGATCAGCCAGGCTGTGGTTCATATGTTGGACTACGTGCGACCAGCAGTAACAGTCTAGTTGATCAGGCCCTGATCCACCGGGAGGCCTAGTCATGGACCGGGCCGTGGGGGGGAGGGGACGTTGATCCTCAGAATACTCTCCAGATAGGAAATGCGCCTGGGCTTCGTACTCATTTCTGCAACATTGCAAGCTTCTGATGTGTTAATAGCAACACGAAAGGCCTTGAGCTATCATTCAACTCCCCTTTTATTTTGCATATGTTACTGTGTTTAATAATACATATGTGTACATATGCCTCAAACTTATTTGTCGCCTATGTTTACATGTCTTCTAATATACTTAAATATTCTATCATGGAATATAAGCCAGACTGCTGGTTACTATCTACAGATGTATCGGATATCCACATCTGCATCCGCATCCGCATTTTACTGTAAGCAGATATCCACATCCGCAAAATATGACATCCTCATACACATCCGCATCCGCGGATATCAAAATTTTGATATCCGATACATCTCTCTTACTAGTCCTCCAAGTTAATCCCAATAAAATCGTCTTGGTCTTGTAAATTATCGTTATGGGGTTGCACAGTGTCTCAGTTCCTTCTTGCGGTATCCAAGGTGATGCTCTATCTTGCTAGGGTGTCACTACATAATGGTTTAAGTGGGACTGAAACGTCGCCAGACGTTTCTGTGTGAGAGTTATTGTTCCAGTCAGTATATTTCGCGTTTTTTTTTTTTGAGTCAAGTGTTGAGTAGTGGTAGTGGTGTTTGAGTTAGTGATTAATGTAACTTCGAAGTTATACCTGGCAAGGGAGAGTTAGTGCAGTGTGT
The DNA here is from genome assembly GCF_026875155.1 of Cherax quadricarinatus. Lineage (NCBI taxonomy): Eukaryota > Metazoa > Arthropoda > Malacostraca > Decapoda > Parastacidae > Cherax > Cherax quadricarinatus. The sequence continues at coordinate 22,581,840 of NC_069492.1, forward strand.
GTTATGTAGTGTGTGAGGTAGTCGAGAACTGATTAAAAGTGTATTATCCAGTGGGTGTGTGTATTATCCAGTGGGTGGGTGTATTATCCAGTGGGTGTGTGTATTATCCAGTGGGTGTGTATTATCCAGTGGGTGGGTGTATTATCCAGTGGGTGGGTGTATTATCCAGTGGGTGGGTGTATTATCCAGTGGGTGTGTGTATTATTCAGTGGGTGGGTGTATTATCCAGTGGGTGTGTGTATTATCCAGTGGGTGGGTGTATTATCCAGTGGGTGTGTGTATTATCCAGTGGGTGGGTGTATTATCCAGTGGGTGGGTGTATTATCCAGTGGGTGTATTATCCAGTGGGTGTGTGTATTATAGAGTGGGTGGGTGTATTATCCAGTGGGTGGGTGTATTATCCAGTGGGTGGGTGTATTATCCAGTGGGTGTGTGTATTATCCAATGGGTGTGTGTATTATCCAGTGGGTGTGTGTATTATCCAGTGGGTGTGTGTATTATCCAGTGGGTGGGTGTATTATCCAGTGGGTGTGTGTGTATTATCCAGTGGGTGGGTGTATTATCCAGTGGGTGGGTGTATTATCCAGTAGGGTGGGTGTATTATCCAGTGGGTGGTGTTTGTTGTATTATCCAGTGGGTGTGTGTATTATCCAGTGGGTGGTGTATTATCCAGTGGGTGTTGTGGGGGATTATCCAGTGGTGTGTATTATCCAGTGGGTGTGTGTATTATCCAGTGGGTGGGTGTATTATCCAGTGGGTGGGTGTATTATCCAGTGGGTGGGTGTATTATCCAGTGGGTGTGTGTATTATCCAGTGGGTGGGTGTATTATCCAGTGGGTGGGTGTATTATCCAGTGGGTGGGTGTATTATCCAGTGGGTGGGTGTATTATCCAGTGGGTGTGTGTATTATCCAGTGGGTGGGTGTATTATCCAGTAAGAATGTAGTGTCGAAGTAATTAAGAGTGTATATTATTCAGTACCAGTGTGAGGATATAGACTCTTAAAGAGCCTCTGAGCTGAGTTCTTGTCATCCCTGGTTGTTGTTATTGTTCTTGTTGCATAATGGTAACTCAAGCTGTGAGCAGGAGACAGTATGTGGTGTTACCAACACTGCCACACCATCCTCTCTCTCTCTCTCATCTCTCTTCTCCTCTCTCTCTCCTCTCTCTCTCTCTCTCTCCTCCCCTCATCTCTCTCTCTCCTCTCTCTCTCTCTCTCTCTCCTCTCCCTCTCCCTCTCCCCCTCTCCTCTCTCTCTCTCTGGTTCTGGTTAGATTCCCTATCGGGGAGGAATATTTGGGCTAGTTTCGTCACACTCCTGCCCACCTAGCAGCGACAATAGGTACCTGCTGCCCCTGCCCACCTAGCAGTGACAGTAGGTACCTGTGTGTTAATCCACTCTTGTGGGTAACATCCAGGAGAAAAATGTGTTAAAAACACTCCAGTACTGGCTGGAATGTTATATACTGTGTAAGAACACTCCAGTACTCACTGGAATGTTATATACTGTGTAAGAACACTCCAGTACTCACTGGAATGTTATATACTGTGTAAGAACACTCCAGTACTGGCTGGAATGTTATATACTGTGTAAGAACACTCCAGTACTCACTGGAATGTTATATACTGTGTAAGAACACTCCAGTACTCACTGGAATGTTATATACTGTGTAAGAACACTCCAGTACTGGCTGGAATGTTATATACTGTGTTAAAAACACTCCAGTACTGGCTGGAATGTTATATACTGTGTTAGAACACTCCAGTACTGGCTGGAATGTTATATACTGTGTAAGAACACTCCAGTACTGGCTGGAATGTTATATACTGTGTAAGAACACTCCAGTACTGGCTGGAATGTTATATACTGTGTAAGAACACTCCAGTACTGGCTGGAATGTTATTATACTGTGTTAGAACACTCCAGTACTGGCTGGAATGTTATATACTGTGTAAGAACACTCCAGTACTGGCTGGAATGTTATATACTGTGTAAGAACACTCCAGTACTGGCTGGAATGTTATATACTGTGTAAGAACACTCCAGTACTGGCTGGAATGTTATATACTGTGTTAGAACACTCTAGTACTGGCTGGAATGTTATATACTGTGTAAGAACACTCCAGTACTCACTGGAATGTTATATACTGTGTAAGAACACTCCAGTACTGGCTGGAATGTTATATACTGTGTAAGAACACTCCAGTACTCACTGGAATGTTATATACTGTGTAAGAACACTCCAGTACTGGCTGGAATGTTATATACTGTGTAAGAACACTCCAGTACTGGCTGGAATGTTATATACTGTGTAAGAACACTCCAGTACTGGCTGGAATGTTATATACTGTGTTAGAACACTAGTACTGGCTGGAATGTTATATACTGTGTTAGAACACTCCAGTACTGGCTGGAATGTTATATACTGTGTAAGAACACTCCAGTACTGGCTGGAATGTTATATACTGTGTAAGAACACTCTAGTACTCACTGGAATGTTATATACTGTGTAAGAACACTCCAGTACTGGCTGGAATGTTATATACTGTGTAAGAACACTCTAGTACTCACTGGAATGTTATATACTGTGTAAGAACACTCCAGTACTGGCTGGAATGTTATATACTGTGTAAGAACACTCCAGTACTCACTGGAATGTTATATACTGTGTAAGAACACTCCAGTACTGGCTGGAATGTTATATACTGTGTAAGAACACTCCAGTACTGGCTGGAATGTTATATACTGTGTAAGAACACTCCAGTACTGGCTGGAATGTTATATACTGTGTTAAAAACACTCCAGTACTGGCTGGAATGTTATATACTGTGTTAGAACACTCCAGTACTGGCTGGAATGTTATATACTGTGTAAGAACACTCCCGTACTGGCTGGAATGTTATATACTGTGTAAGAACACTCCAGTACTGGCTGGAATGTTATATACTGTGTAAGAACACTCCAGTACTGGCTGGAATGTTATATACTGTGTAAGAACACTCCAGTACTGGCTGGAATGTTATATACTGTGTAAGAACACTCCAGTACTGGCTGGAATGTTATATACTGTGTTAGAACACTCCAGTACTGGCTGGAATGTTATATACTGTGTTAGAACACTCCAGTACTGGCTGGAATGTTATATACTGTGTAAGAACACTCCAGTACTGGCTGGAATGTTATATACTGTGTAAGAACACTCCAGTACTGCCTGGAATGTTATATACTGTGTAAGAACACTCCAGTACTGGCTGGAATGTTATATACTGTGTTAAAAACACTCCAGTACTCACTGGAATGTTATATACTGTGTTAGAACACTCCAGTACTGGCTGGAATGTTATATACTGTGTTAGAACACTCCAGTACTGGCTGGAATACTGTGATGCAGATCAGGCCACGATTGGGGGGCGGAGACCCCCCAGTATAAACTACAGATATAAGACCTTCCTACCGGTCACTCTGGTGGTACATTGTTCAGTGTTACTTGACTCACGAAATCGTAATGACACGATTGCAAACAACCCATACCACGGTCAAACCCGTGGGGGTTGACCGCGGGTTCAAACTCCACCCGTGGTATGGTTTGCATTGTTTGGTGTTATTCTTTGTGTCCAATTCGTTGGATACTTGATGCTCCGTCTGTTCGTTTTTCACCAAATATTCCTTTGTACACATGAGCTGGTGCTAGATAAATGCTCCAGAGAACCGACAAGTTGATAAATTAGACACACGTGTAACACTTGGGTATCTTTATTGAGAAAACGTTTCGCCACGCAAAGTCTTCATCAGTCCAATGCAAAGGAGAATGGTGAAGATCAAAAGGAGTTTGAGGTAATCAGTCCCTCAGCCTGGAGTCGATGTAATCAGTCCCTCAGCCTGGTGTCGATGTAATCAGTCTCTCAGCTTGTGTCGATGTAATCAGTCCCTCAGCCTGGTGTCGATGTAATCAGTCCCTCAGCCTGGTGTCGATGTAATCAGTCCGTCAGCTGGTGTCGATAACAGCCCCAGCCTGGTGTCGAGTAATCATCCTCAGCCGGGTCGATGTAATCAGTCTCTCACCTGGTGTCGATGTATATTCCCTCAGCTGTGTCGATGTAATCAGCCCTCAGCCTGGATATGTAATCAGTCCCTCAGCCTGGTGTCGATGTAATCAGCAAGATCACGAATCCGTGTCCCTAGATTAACGGTCTACCTCTACCTCTGAGCTAGTGTAGATAAATCAACCATTGAAGATCAGGTTGATCAAATTGATGTTACCTCCAATTCTTAATCAAAGTCCTGTGAGGGCACAGTCTGCCCTTGAGGGATGTTTTAAGACTGTGGTGATGCGCCAGTGTCTAGACGCTTCCTTCTGTACCACTGTGTTGAAGATTGGGGTGTTGCAATGTTGGATGAGGGGAGTTTGCAGGGTGATCCTGGGGTAGTGTGCAGGTGATCCTGGGGTAGTGCTCAGGGTGGTGTCGTGGTAATGTTCAGGTGGTTCTGTGGTAATGTTGCAGCGGTGATCTGGGGTATAGTGCAGGGTGATCCTGGGGAAGTGTGCAGGGTATCTTGGAAGGTTGCAGGGTGATCTGAGGTAGTGTGATTGCAGGGGTGAATCCTGGGAGTGTGCAGGGGTGATCCTGGTAAGTGTTGCACGGGTGAATCCTTGGTAATTGCAGGTGATCCTGGTAGTGTGCAAGTGCTGACCTGAGGGTAGTGTGCAGGGTGATCCTGGTTGTTCAGGGTACCTGGGGTAGTGTTGCAGGGTTCCTGGTATGTAGCAGGGGTGATCACTGGGGTAGTTTGCAAGTGTGTCTGTGGATTGGCAGGGGTGATCCTGGGGTAGTGTTGCAAGTGTGATCCTGGGGTAGTGTTGCAGGAGTGATCCTGGGAAGTGTTGCAGGAGTGATTCTGGGTAGTGTTGCAGGGGTGATCCTGGGGTAGTGTTGCAGGGGTGATCCTGGGGTAGTGTTGCAGTGTGATCCTGGGGAGTGTTGCAGGGGTGATCCTGGGGTAGTGTTGCAAGTGTGATCCTGGGGTAGTGTTGCAGGGGTGATCCTGGGGTAGTGTTGCAGGGGTGATCCTGGGGTAGTGTTGCAGGGGTGATCCTGGGGTAGTGTTGCAAGTGTGATCCTGGGGTAGTGTTGCAGGGGTGATCCTGGGTGTTGCAAGTGTGACTGGGGAATGTTGCAGGGGTGATCCTGGGGTAGTGTTGCAGGTGTGATCCTGGGGTAGTGTTGCAGGGGTGATCCTGGGGTAGTGTTGCAGGGTGATCCTGGGGTAGTGTTGCAGGGTGATCCTGGGGTAAGTGTTGCAAGGTGATCCTGGGGTAGTGTTGCAGGGGTGATCCTGGGGTAGTGTTGCAAGTGTGATCCTGGGGAAGTGTTGCAGGGGTGATCCTGGGGTAGTGTTGCAAGTGTGATCCTGGGGTAGTGTTGCAGGGGTGATCCTTGGGGTAGTGTTGCAGGTGTGATCCTGGTGTAGTGTTGCAGGGGTGATCCTGGGGTAAGTGCAGGGGTGACTGGGTAGTGTTGCAGGTGTGGTTCTGTGGTAATGTTGCAGGGGTGGTTCTGTGGTAATGTTGCAGGGGTGATCCTGGGGTAGTGTTGCAGGGGTGATCCTGGGGTAGTGTTGCAGGGGTGATCCTGGGGTAATGTTGCAGGGGTGATCCTGGGGTAGTGTTGCAGGGTGATCCTGGGGTAGTGTTGAAGTGGTGATCCTGGGGTAGTGTTGCAGAGGAGTGTTGGGATATCCTGGGGTAGTGTTGCATGGGTGATCCTGGGGTAGATTGTTGTTTTAAGAATGCTGGTAGAGGTGGGGTGGTTGTTTTAATGCTGGTAGAGGTGGGGTGGTTGTTTTAGTAGTGATGGTTAGGGATATCTCTGGGTGGGTTAGTGGTGGTGGTGGGCAAGATACACGGGGGTAGGGGGTTGGGGGTTCTTGTAATGGGTAGGGGTCTTGGGTGGGGGTGGGATGAAGCCTGGTGGTGAGGCAGTGTGACACACTGCCTCAGTTATCGGCTCTGCCTGGCTACCCACGCTCTCTCCACTACCCTGTGCTCACACACTGCTACAATATTAGCTATAACAGTAGACCTGCTAACCCATGCTAGCTAGCCTGGTCTTCACATCTAATCTCATGTGTGTCTAACTTATTCTTAAAACTATCCGAAGGCATAGTGTGTCTAGTGTTGTGTTGCGTGTGATGTGATAGTGAGGTCTCGTGTGACTGGTGCTAGAATACAGCACTGAGCACAGTACGTGTGTGGTACTGGTGCTAGAATAATACAATATTTAGCACAGTACCTTGTGTGGTACTGGTGCTAGAATACAACACAAAGCACAGCACCGTGTGTGTTACTGGTGATAGAATACAGCACTGAGAACAGTATTAGGTGTTACTGGTGCTAGAATACAACATTAAGCACAACACCTTGTGTGTTACTGGTGCTAGAATACAACACTGAGAACAGTACTTGTGTGTTACTGGTGCTAGGAGATGACAGTACCTGCTTGCTGGCTCCTGACAGTCATTACAAGTACAGCTTCTGGAGCCGCGTCTTAAATCCCCTTGATTAACTACACTGATTCCTCGTGTCCTACACAACGCAATCATCGTGTTATTGATGGAATTTTAGTTACACTGTGACGCAGTAACAGAATTGATGTTATAAAAATCCGTTGGAATCTTATTTCAAGTATACCATAGGTTCTTAGTGTTACAAAAAGGTATCTTCTGTCAGCAAGTATTATCTGTACATCACTGAAGACCAGAGCGAATGAAATCAGAGTTCCTAATGTCTTAGTGATTCTCAAACCGTCTAATACCGTTATTCACAAGATGTTGTGTATAAACTGCCTGAGAACCAATGTGTATTCTATCCAAATGTGTATAATGTTACCAAGGTGTGTAGTGTATACCAACTGTCAATTTTTTATCCCCAAGTATATCATCGTGACCATCACTGATGACCGAGTAAGAACAATTACTAGGTGTCTTGTTGATTAATATGAAATGGTTAGTGTTGTGTACAATACGTGGCCGTGAGACCCATATCCTACTCCAAACGTTGTTTGCCCAGCACCGCCCCCTTGTGTTGCCCCCCCACTCCCAACTTTTGCCCCCCCATCCTGCCCCGTACCACGACATCGTTGGTAAATTATTAGCGTCTTGTGCAGATAGGGTAGTGGTGTGTGCCGGTACCCGCACCCAAGAAGGCACCCTATGTACTTCACTCCCATCGCATGGGTAAATAATCCTTATAATACAAGAAATATATCATAAACATCCATAAGCAATATAATAATAATAATAAATAATAATAATAATAATAATAATGAAAAAGGAACTGCATTTCAGTTCATTATTATTAAGTTCTCAGACGGATCAAGACATCTTAAAGGAATTGTTTCAGCTGTGGTATTGTGTAGGTGGTTGGTCACTAGTGGTATTGTGTAGGTGGTTGGTCACTAGTGTTATTGTGTAGGTGGTTGGTCACTAGTGTTATTGTGTAGGTGGTTGGTCACTAGTGGTATTGTGTAGGTGGTTGGTCACTAGTGGTATTGTGTAGGTGGTTGGTCACTAGTGTTATTGTGTAGGTGGTTGGTCACTAGTGGTATTGTGTAGGTGGTTGGTCACTAGTGGTATTGTGTAGGTGGTTGGTCACTAGTGGTATTGTGTAGGTGGTTGGTCACTAGTGTTATTGTGTAGGTGGTTGGTCACTAGTGGTATTGTGTAGGTGGTTGGTCCTAGTGGTATTGTGTAGGTGGTTGGTCACTAGTGGTATTGTGTAGGTGGTTGGTCACTAGTGGTATTGTGTAGGTGGTTGGTCACTAGTGGTATTGTGTAGGTGGTTGGTCACTAGTGGTATTGTGTAGGTGGTTGGTCACTAGTGGTATTGTGTAGGTGGTTGGTCACTAGTGGTATGTGTAGGTGGTTGGTCACTAGTGGTATTGTGTAGGTGGTTGGTCACTAGTGGTATTGTGTAGGTGGTTGGTCACTATGGTATTTGTGTAGGTGGTTGGTCACTAGTGGTATTGTGTAGGTGGTTGGTCACTAGTGGTATTGTGTAAGTGGTTGGTCACTACTGGTATTGTGAAGGTGGTTGGTCACTAGTGGTATTGTGTAAGTGGTTGGTCACTACTGGTATTGTGTAGGTGGTTGGTATACCATCAGTAATATTGTAGGTGGTTGGTATACCATCAGTAATATTGTAGGTGGTTGGTATACCATCAGTAATATTGTAGGTGGTTGGTATACCATCAGTAATACTGTAGGTGGTTGGTATACCATCAGTAATATTGTAGGTGGTTGGTATACCATCAGTAATATGTATACCATTACATAAAAGTCAGTATTAAGTCTCCCAGGCAACTGAGACTTTCTTAAAATCCAGAAATTCCTCTTGTACGATGTCAGGGTAAATGTGTCAGGCGTTAATTTTTGCCATAGAGGAAGCAAGAATTAATTATGTTAGGCAGGTAATACAAATGATTCAGAGAACCGACAAGTTGATCAGTAAAGTTGATAAATTAAACGTTTCCTCAGTAAACATACCCAATTGTTGCACACGTGTCTAATTTATGAGGATCTAGGCGAGGTACTGAACACTTACCCCGGCTGGGGGATGTTTACCTATGTTCCACTGTTTCCAGTAATTTTCTCTTTTACACTGTAAAGGTCACGGGTTAAAAAACTGTCTTGTTGGACGGGGAGACCTACATTGTTCCTTCTTTTCTTAGTTTTTTAAATTTTAAAAAACAAAAAAGAAGGAAACATTGCAACAGATCTAGGGGCGTTGAGACCTTAGGGCAGCTAGGGAATCTTTATTCAGGAAACGTTTCCCTGAATAAAGATTCCCATATGCTGCATAAGGTCTCAATTTTCAACTTTCGGTTTTTCAAACCATTCATCACAGATCTACTGGCCCAAAACGGCGGGTCCAAGTCTCCTACCGGCTTAAACCAGTGCTCTAACCTAGTTGGGGGTCACATTCATCCACTGCAGAAGGCCTGTTAAACCCAAATAGTTCTTCTGTCTTCCTTTATGCCCGAATTTGTATTGAAAAAAACCATGGAGGGCGAAACGCCCTAAAAATATAAAAGGCCAAAATTTTGCACATTTTTTACTTTACTTGATTTAAGAAATCGTAATGAAAATTTCAAAAAAACGTGTTCAGTTTATTTTTACCGTCAGTATGTCTACCATAATCAATGTTTCTTTTGCTGTGTCTCTGGAAGATAGTGCAGCACAGAGAGCACAAGTGATTTCGACTTACTAGCATGGCCCATAGGCCTGCTGCATGCCCTTAAGTTTTAAAATTATGCCACTATGACCAAAAAAAAAAATCGAAAAGACACAAATTGCAAACAACCAAAACCCCCGGCCGGGTTTGAACCCGGGGTCATAGAGTCCTAAAACCCAGCCCGTCGCGTTAGCCCCCTAACCACAGCCACAATAAGATTCATCCAACTAGGTATATTTCAAACCCCATAGGAAAATTAGCACAGGCACCTCTGGGGTGTAGAAAATACCTATTGGATGAATCTTATTGGGCAGCGGTCTATTGGCAAACGCGGGGGCTGGATTTTTTGAACTCTATGACCGCGGTTCAATCCCGGCCGGGGGGTATTGGTTTGATCCACAATGATCCATTATGCAACTCACTCTCGTCCCCTGAAAACCCTCAATCCCCCATGGGCACAAATTTTCCTCACTTGGAAACATTGGTGTAAGTAGATTACAGCTGATATCCCTAAGTGGGTCGACCCCAAGTGGTATTATACTGCAATTATTATTAATTTATTTATATTAAATATTTTTAAATTTTTATTATTTTTATTATTTTATTTCACATCTCCGCTCCCACCCACCCAAAGGGTAACCGAAAAAGAAAAAGAAACATTTTCCCCATCATTTACACATCACTGTTTTACCAGAGGCTTGCTGAGCTAATTTAATTATTATTTTTAAATAATTATTCGTTATTATTTTTTTATTATTATTATTATTAAATTTTATTATTATTAATGGTTGGTTTTTTGTTTCAGAAGCGTTATTAGGGGCGCGCCCTCTACCAAAAACCTTCCTGATCTTTTTAGTGTAGTGGGGGTTTGGGGGTCTTGCCCCCCTTGGCGGGGGTCCTGGACCCCCTGAACCCCAACAACACTGGGGCACCTTCACCACCATCCAACCTACGCCCCCCACCACCACCCACGCCGCAACACCCACGCCCTACCTTCCCGCCGCTCCGCCAGCCCGACCCGGGGGCCCAAAAAAGTTTGCCAGCTACAAAACGCAGCTACCAAGGGCACCGAGGGAAATCTGCTGGCACCGGAGGAGGAAGGGACCACAGCTCTTTGGGGCCTGTATGGCCTGCCCGGGTGAAAATCACTCTCTCTCAGGAAGGTAAGACCCATACAGCTTTACCGCTCACTCTTTAAGTATTTAAAACGCTACTGCTGTTTCTAAACAACGCTCTCTGGGAGACTTTATAGTTTTTATACTGACTGGGAGACTTCGTAGGTCAGCCTAGCTGGAGACTCATAGGTTTTTTACTTTACTGGGGGACTCAGTATGTCCTCCGAGCTGGGAATTCCGTAGTGCAACCTACTGGGAGACTTCAATGTCATCCTGAGCTGGGAACTTCATATGTCATCCTGGCGGGAGACTTTAGTAGTGTCATCCTGGCTGGGGGACTTCAGTAGTGTCATCCTGAGCGGGAGACTTTAGTAGTGTCAGCCTGACTGGGGGCTTCATGTGTTATACTGGCTGGGGAAAACTTCAGTAGTTTTCCCCCTGAGCTGGGAGCTTTTAGTAGTGTCAACCCGAGCTGGGGGACCCTTTAGTAGTGTCACCAGCTGGGGGACTTCAGTTGTCATCCGAGCTGGGAGACTTCAGAGTGCATCCTGAGCTGGAGACTTCAGTGTGTCCCTGACTGGGGGACTTCAGTAGTGTCATCCTGAGATGGGGGGACTTCAAGGTCATCCTAGCGGGAGACTTCATATGTCACCTGAGCGGGAGACTTCAGTATTGTCATTCGACTGGGGACTCATTAAGGGTTTAACCTGAGCTGGGGAAATTCAGTAGTGTTAACCTGACTGGGGGGACTTCAGTAGTGTTAACCTAGCTGGGAGATTCAGTAGTGCACCTGACTGGGAGACTTCAGTAGTGTCTCCTGAGCTGGGGGACTTTTAGTAGTGCATCCGAGCTGGGAGACTTCTTTGTGCATCCTAAGCTGGGAGACTTCATATGTCATCCTGAGCTGGGAGACTTCAGTATGTCTCCTAACGGGAGACTTCAGTATGTCTCCTGGCTGGGGGGACTCATAGTGTCATCCTAAGCGGAGACTTCAGTAGGTCACCAAGCTGGGAGACTTCAGTAGTGCATCCGAGCTGGGGGCTTCAGTACTGTTATACTGACGGGAACTTCATAGGTTAGTCTGACTGGGACTTCAGTAGGCATTCTGACGGGAACTCAGTATGTTTGTCCCGAGCTGGGAGACTTCATATGTCCCCTTTTGACCTGGGGGACTTCAGTATGCATCTTGACTGGAGACTTCAGTGTGTTAGTCTGACTGGGAGACTTCAGTATGTCATCCTGACGGGAGACTTTATAGTGCATCGAGCTGGGGGCCTTCATAGTGCATCCCGAGCTGGGAGCTTTAGTATTTCATTCTGACTGGAGACTTCAGATGCAGTCTGAGCTGGGAGACTTTAAAATTTTCCCCTCCGAGCTGGGAACTTCATAGTGTAAAACGACTGGGAGACTTCATATGTTTTGTCTGGCTGGGGGACTCATAGTGCATCTGAGCGGAGACTTTAGTAGGTCATCCTGAGCTGGGGGGACTTCAGTAGTGTCACCTGAGCTGGGAGACTCATAGTTCAGCGAGCTGGGGGGAAATCATAGTGCAGCGAGCTGGGAAGCTTCAGATGTCATCCTGAGCTGGGAGAAATTCAGTATTCATCTGACTGGGAACTCAGTAGTGTCATCCGACTGGGAACTTCAAGTGCCCTTCTACTGGGAGACTTTTTAGGTTAGTCTGAAAGGGGAACTTCAGTGTGTCATCCTAGCTGGGAGACTTCATGGTTCATCCTGAGTGGGAGACTTCAGTATGTCATCTGAGCTGGGAACTTTAGTAGTGTCAGCGAGCTGGGGGACTTTTATGCATCCTGAGATGGGGGACTTCATAGTGTCAGTCTGACTGGGAGACTTCAGTAGTCATCCTGAGATGGGAACTTCATAGTGTCAGTCTGAGCTGGGAACTTTTAGTAGTGCACCTGAGCGGGAGACTTCAGAGTGTTTAAAACCCGAGTGGGGGACTCAAGTGCACCGACTGGGAGACTTTAGTAGTGCATCCTGAGCTGGGAACTTCAGTAGTGTTTTAAACCCGACGGGAGACTTCATAGGTCACCTGAGCTGGGAGACTTCAAAAGGTTAACCGAGCTGAAGACTTCGTATGTCATCCTGACGGAGACTCATAGTGATCCCCGACGGGAAATCAGTGTGAACCTAGCTGGGAGACTTCAGTATGTCATCCTGACTGGGAGACTTCAGTAGTGTTAACCGAGCTGGAGACTTTAATGCATCCTGACTGGGAACTTTGTATGTCAACCTACTGGGGGACTTCCCGTATGTTAACCTGACTGGAGACTTCGTAGGTCATCCGGCTGGGGGACTTCAGATGTTAACCTAGCGGGAGACTCAGTAGGTCATCCGAGCTGGGGGACTTCATTGGCATCCGAGCTGGGAGACTTCAGTATGTCTCCGAGCTGGGAACTTCAGTATGTTTTCCTTGCTGGGGGACTTCATAGTGTTTTAAATGACGAAGACTTTAGGGTCATCCTGAGCTGGGAGACTTCAAGTGTTAACGGCGGGGGACTTTTAGTAGTTTTTACTGACTGGGAACTTTTTAGTGTTAACCTGACTGGGGGACTTCATTGTCATTCTGAGCTGGGGGGGGCTTTAGTAGTGTCATCCTGACGGGAACTTCAGTATTTTAAACCCGAGCGGAGACTTCATATTCATCCTGAGCTGGGGGACTTCAGTAGTGTTAACCTGAGCTGGGGGATTCAGATGTTTTAACCTGGGTGGGAGACTTTTAGTAGTGTCATCCTGACTGGGAACTTTTATATGTTAACCGGCTGAAGACTTTAGTATGTCCTCCTACTTTGGGGACTTTATAGTGCATCCGACGGGGGAAATTCATAGTGTTATACGAGGGGTGGGAGACTTTAGTATGTTTAACTAGCGGGAGACTTTTAGTAGTGTTTTTACTACTGGGAGACTTTAGTAGGGCCCCGACTGGGGGAAATTTTAGTATGTTACCTGAAGGGAACTTTTTAGTGCAGTCTGAGCTGGAGACTTTAGTAGTGTCAGTCGAGCTGGGGGCTTCAGTAGGTCACCCGAAATGGGAACTTCAGTAGTCGTCTTGGGGGCTGGAACTTCAGAGTGTTCCCCGAGATGGGAGACTTCAGTAGTGTCAGTCTGACGGGAGACTTCAGTAGTGTCATCCTGACTGGGAGACTTCAGTGTGTTAACCTGACTGGGGGGACTTCGTAGTTCATCCAGCTGGGAGACTTCAGATGTCATCCTGCTGGGAACTTCAGTAGTTTAACCTAGCTGGGAACTTCAGTAGGTCACCCGAGCGGGAGACTTCATAGGTTAACCTGGGCTGAGAGACTTTAGTATGTCATCCACTGGGAGACTTCAGTAGGTCCCTCCTGAGCGGGAGACTTTAAATGTTTTAAACCCAGCGGGAGATTTAGTAGTGTCATCCTGAGCTGGAGACTTCAGAGTGTTTTAAACCCGAGCTAGAGACTTTAGTATGCTCCAGCTGGAGACTTTAGTATGTCACCTGAGCTGGGAGCTTCAGTAGTGTTAACCTAGCGGGGACTTCAGTATGTCATCCGACTGGGAACTTCCCGTAGGTTAACCCCGACTGGGAGACTTCAAATGCATCCAGCGGGAGACTTCAGTAGGGCATCCGGGGCTGGGGGACTTCATATGTCACCCCGACTGGGGGACTTCAGTGTGCTCTGGCTGGGAACTTCAGTATGTAACCTAGCGGGGGACTTTGTAGTGTTTTCCTGAGCTAGAGACTTTAGTATGTCATCCGAGCGGGGGACTTTTGTAGTGTTTTTACTGAGCGGGGGCTTCATAGTGTTGTCGACTGGGAGACTTCAGTAGTGTTAAAACCCGAGCTGGGGGACTTCAGTAGTGTCTTTGACTGGGAGACTTTAGTATGTCATCCTGACTGGGAGACTTTAGTAGGTTTTTCCCTGGGGGAGACTTCAGTAGGCCATCCCCAGCTGGGAACTTCGTAGTGTTAAACCGACTGGGAGACTTTATAGGTTAACCGAGCTGGGAGACTTCATATTCTCCTGACTGGAACTTCATAGTGTTAACCGAGCTGAAGCTTCAGTAGGGCACCTGAGCTGGGGGACTTCATAGTTCATCCGAGCTGGAGACTTTATAGTGTTAACTAGCTGGGAGACTTCAGTATGTTTTTACTGACTGGGAGACTTTTAGTGTTTACGACTGGGAGACTTCATAGTGTCCTACTGAGCTGGGGGACTTATATGTCCCCTTAGCTGGGAACTTCAGTAGGTTACCTGAGCTGGGAAAACCAGTAGTGTCATCCACTGGGAGACTTCAGTATGCACCTGAGCTGGAGACTTTAGTAGTGTTATCGGCGGGGGATTCGAGGTTTACTGAGCTGGGGAAATTCAGTGGGCATCCTGAGCTGGGGGAAATCATAGGGCCCCCTAGCTGGGAGACTTCATATGTCAACGGCTGGAACTTCATAGTTCACCTAGCTGGGAGACTTCAGTATTCATCCTACTGGGAGACTTCATATGTTTTACTGAGCTGGGAGACTTTGTAGTGTTATACTGACTGGAGACTTCAGTGTGGGTTTTTTCGAGCTGGGAACTTCATATGTCATCCAAACGGAGACTTCAGTAGTGTCATCCTGGCTGGGAATTTAGTATGCATCCTGACTGGGGGACTTTAGTAATGTCACCCCGAGCTGGAGACTTCAGAGGTCATCCGGCTGGAGACTTCAGTAGTATCCGACTGGAACTTCAGTATAGTTTGAAAAATTTGCGAGTAACCAGTGTTCCTTCGTCAGGATGTATTGCTGGGGATGGGTGTTGGTCTGTATACCTGAGTATACCTGGGGAAAATTTCCAGGATCAAAGCCCCCTTGGCCCCGGTCTGTGGACCCCTATTACCGTCATATCCCGGCCAATATGGCCACGACACTCTCAGTTCCCTTTTCCCCAAATAACAATAAATCTTCAAATAGTGCTGTTTGTTTTTTTTAAGACCGGGTAATGGCAGCTCTTGGAGACGTGTATTTAAAGACTGGCCAAAATACTTTGGGGTTCTTGGGTATGTAAAAAAACGTGTGATAATGTGGTTTTGGGGGTTTATTTGTATGGTGACCTCCACCTGGCCTCCCCCAGATATGGTGGCCCCCCCTCCATGAATGGTGACCTCCACCTGGCCTCCCTCCAGATATGGGGGCCTCCACTCGGGCCCCCCCCAGATAGGTGGCCTGCACTCTGGCCCCCTCCATGATATGGGGGCCTCCACTCTGGCCTCCCTCCAGAAAAGGCCCCACTCTGGCCTCCCCCCATGATAGGGGCCTCCACTCGGGGGCCCCCCTCCAGATATTGTGGCCTCCACTCGGCCTCCCCCATATATGGTGGGGCCCCACTCTGGCCTCCCTCCATATTGGGGGCCTCCACCTGGCCTCCCCCATGATTGGGGCCTCCACTCTGGCCTCCCCAGATATGGTGGCCTCCACTCGGCCTCCCCCATGATAGGGGGGCCCCACTCGGCCTCCTCCATCATTAAAACTTTCCCACAAAAAATTTTCATATAATACACACACACACCCCCCTTAGTGGTTTGTTTTTTTAAATGAATAAAAAGTTGTTGAAAATACATTAAACACCCTGGTCGGGACGGGGAAACGGGCGTTTTAAACCCCCCAAATTGTCCACGCTGTTTTTCAGTTCTCCAGATATAAACAAAGTAACCCCAAGACCAAAAATTGAGGACCTCAGGATGTTCTTAACCTGGATGGGATAATAGTTTTTGGGAAGATATCCTTGCTCACTTTTAATATCCTTATCTCTCTCCTCCAGTTCCCCGAATTTAAACCAATGCCTTCCACATCTCCCCCAGGCCTGTATAATCCTACGGGTTTAGCGCTCCCCTTGTTTTAAAATAAAAAAACTTATCCCCCTTCTCCCTTTTCTCTCCCTCCTCTCTCTCTCCTTCTCTCTCCTCCTCTCCTGCAGTATTCTCATCATATTAATAATTATCTTAATTTATCTATCATTATTAT
>NC_069492.1:22600681-22680681 GCF_026875155.1 Cherax quadricarinatus
TTCTAGCAAGTACTCCCAGAGACTGGGAGTACTTGCTGGAATGTTATGTGTAAGCAAACACTCCAGTATCTGCTGGAACACTCCAGTACCTGCTGGAATACTCCAGTACCTGTTAGAACACTCCAGTACTTGCTGGAATGTTATGTGTAAGCAAACACTCCAGTATCTGCTGGAATACTCCAGTACCTGTTAGAACACTCCAGTACTTGCTGGAATGTTGTGTAAGCAAACACTCCAGTATCTGCTGGAACACTCCAGTACCTGCTGGAATGCTCCAGTACCTGTTAGAACACTTCAGTACTTGCTGGAATGTTATGTGTAAGCAAACACTCCAGTATCTGCTGGAACACTCCAGTACTTGCTGGAATGTTATAGTCTGAATAAGATGTCAACAGTATTTACTGGAATTTTATATTGTGTGTCTAAACACTCCAGTACTAACTGGAATGTCTAAGACAACACTCCAGTCCTGTGTAAGAAGACTCCAGTGTTGTCTTTGCTGGTGTGTGTTGACGTGTGTGGTCAAAGTTAGCTCTCACTTCCTCTGTTCTTATTAAAGACTTTGTTTAGCGGTTGTGGTGTGAGTAACCTCTGGACTTTGTCGAACCTGACGTTATAGTTAAGGTGCTCACAGTACTGTAGGTGCAACATTTTGCATATTTCAACAACTCCATCACTGAAAGTGAAACTTGACAATGTTTCGCTCAGTCCTGGTCTATTGTCAAGATAAGTTTGGGTGTAGGACGGAGCGAAACGATTTCTTTCCCTTAAACTAAGTTGGTTTGCAAAAGTGCTCAGGATGTCCGCTCATTACTGCCACTATGGTTGTAGTTTGAAGTTCTGGAACTTTTGTCACTGTGTGTTTGTGTGTTGTGTGTGTGTTGTGTGTGTGTGTGTGTGTGTGTGTGTGTGTGTGTGTGTGTGTTGTGTGTGTGTGTGTACTAACCTAGTTGTACTCACCTAGTTGAGGTTGCGGGGTCGAGTCCGAGCTCCTGGCCCCGCCTCTTCACTGATCGCTACTAGGTCACTCCCTGAGTCCGTGAGCTTTATCATACCTCTGCTTAAAGCTATGTATGGATCCTGCCTCCACTACATCGCTTCCCAAACTATTCCACTTACTGACTACTCTGTGGCTGAAGAAATACTTCCTAACATCCCTGTGATTCATCTGTGTCTTCAGCTTCCAACTGTGTCCCCTTGTTACTGTGTCCAATCTCTGGAACATCCTGTCTTTGTCCACCTTGTCAATTCCTCTCAGTATTTTGTATGTCGTTATCATGTCCCCCCTATCTCTCCTGTCCTCTCCAGTGTCGTCAGGTTGATTTCCCTTAACCTCTCCTCGTAGGACATACCTCTTAGCTCTGGGACTAGTCTTGTTGCAAACCTTTGCATTTTCTCTAGTTTCTTTACGTGCTTAGCTAGGTGTGGGTTCCAAACGGGTGCCGCATACTCCAATATGGGTCTAACGTACACGGTGTACAGGGTCCTGAATGATTCCTTATTAAGATGTCGGAATGCTGTTCTGAGGTTTTCTAGGCGCCCATATGTTGCAGCAGTTATTTGGTTGATGTGCGCTTCAGGAGATGTGCCTGGTGTTATACTCACCCCAAGATCTTTTTCCTTGAGTGAAGTTTGTAATCTCTGGACCCCTAGACTGTACTCCGTCTGCGGTCTTCTTTGCCCTTCCCCAATCTTCATGACTTTGCACTTGATGGGATTGAACTCCAGGAGCCAATTGCT
The DNA here is from genome assembly GCF_026875155.1 of Cherax quadricarinatus. Lineage (NCBI taxonomy): Eukaryota > Metazoa > Arthropoda > Malacostraca > Decapoda > Parastacidae > Cherax > Cherax quadricarinatus. Next base: position 22,602,422 of record NC_069492.1, read on the forward strand.
GGACCAGGTCTGCAGCCTGTCCAGATCCCTTTGTAGTTCTGCCTGGTCTTCGATCGAGTGAATTCTTCTCATCAACTTCACGTTATCTACAAACAGGGACACCTCAGAGTCTATTCCTTCCGTCATGTCGTTCACAAATACCAGAAACAGCACTGGTCCTAGGACTGACCCCTGTGGGACCCCGCTGGTCACAGGTGCCCATTCTGACACCTCGCCACCTCGTGTGTACTCACCTATTTGTACTCACCTATTTGTGGTTGCAGGGGTCGAGTCCTAGTGTGTGTGTTGTGTGTGTGTGTGTGTGTGTGTGTGTGTGTGTGTGTGTGTATGTGTGTGTGTGTGTGTGTGTGTGTGTGTAAGGCTTCAACACACACAAGACTTGTGTCAAGTTACAACGCCCTACAAATGAAGGTTATCTGAAGACGATTCCTGGGGTGGTGGGTCCCTGCTTTCCCCCTCGTCCCTAGTCCGGTCTCATACCAGTCCGCCTAGTCGATGATCTGATCAACTAAGCTATTAATGTTAGCCACACATGGACCGATGCGTTCAGCTCTATTGTCTGGAACCATACCCGTTCCAGACCATGGAACTGAATTCTCCTCCAGGCTGACTGACTGACCACCTTAATTTCATTTGTACTGCTGCCTTTATAATTGACTGAAGAATCCTGTCCTCAACTTGTCGGTGTTTTATACCATTTTCAACAATACCCAGATATTGTACATGCGTCTAATTCAGGATGACGTTCCTATCTCGAGGGTCACCCATACCCGACCAGTCTTGAAGAACACAAGCCATACAATGCTGCTGCGTCTAGCCAGGCTCTTCTCTAGTCTTTACTCCCCACCTATTCTTCATCTATCCTCACTTGCCCCTCGCCCCTTGTGGCTCCCGTGAGTTCAAGTTCTTCACATTATACATTTCGTTGACATAGCACTGACAGTTATGCATAAGCATATCATTATGGCCCCCGTGTCCCTCTCTCAAACCAGGACTGCTATTGTAAAGAAATAGGGCTAAGAACTATTAATAAACACACAGAGAGTAGTTGATAAGTACTTGTCATCTTCATGTCTGTAAGACCGACAATCCCACAAGAGTGCAGAACGTTTAACAGACTTCTATCTCATACCAGCAGGGTTAGTGTCTCCCTGCCATGATCATGGCAGACGACGAGACGAAGAGAACTCAAGATATTTATCAGTAAAAACTACAGGAAGGAATGTATTGTGCAGTGAGGTTGATGGTAGTTGTACAGCTGCTGCTGTGCATCACAGCTGCTGCTGTGCATCACAGCTGATGCAGCTTATCACAGCTGCTGCTCTGAGAATTTACAAAAAAAGAAACCTAGCATTGCAGTGAATGTCTTGGAGAATTTCATCCTCCACACCGAGGTATTGCATGTCAGCAGTTAGAAATGAAGCCTCCTTGATACTGCTGAAGGCTCCTTGATACTGCTGAAGCCTCCTTGATACTGCTGAAGCCTCCTTGATACTGCTGAAGCCTCCTTGATACTGCTGAAGCCTCCTTGATACTGCTGAAGCCTCCTTGATACTACTGAAGACTCCTTGATACTGCTGAAGCCTCCTTGATACTGCTGAAGGCTCCTTGATACTGCTGAAGTCTCTTTGATACTGCTGAAGCCTTCTTGATACTACTGAAGGCTCCTTGATACTGCTGAAGCCTCCTTGATACTGCTGAAGCCTCCTTGATACTACTGAAGGCTCCTTGATACTACTGAAGGCTCCTTGATACTGCTGAAGCCTCCTTGATACTACTGAAGCCTTGATACTACTGAAGCCTCCTTGATACTACTGAAGCCTCCTTGATACTGCTGAAGGCTCCCTGATGCTACTGAAGCCTTGATACTACTGAAGCCTCCTTGATACTGCTGAAGGCTCCCTGATACTACTGAAGCCTCCTTGATACTACTGAAGCCTCCTTGATACTGCTGAAGGCTCCCTGATCCAAGCAATTGTAGCTACCCTCTCCTCCCTGAGTTCAGACCTGTTTATTTCCCATTCCCCAGGCGCTGTAGGACCTGTGGCCCTGGTGATGATAATAATAATAATAATAATAATAAACTTTTGGTACCACTTAAATCATCAGTAGAGTAAAACTGGTGAGAGGTTTTCAAGGGTACTCTTAAGTGGATGTTATGGTGGTATAGTTCAATAAATAAATCTTTAGTTTTTTTTAAATGGTCGTAGAGCTTACCCCGGTTTATTAATAGTGCTCCCCTTTGGCCGAAGGGGGGTCACTGGGTGCGAGCAAAAGCCTGGGTTTAAGTTAAGACCACGTACAGCAATTGGGTTCTTTTTTAAGCGTTTTTTGCCTAAAAAGGGAGACTTCTTCAGCAGAACAAAGGCAGCAGCAGTAATGAAATGTGTAATCAGCCCAGCCTTGGAGAAAAAGTATTTGAGGGAGTCATCCCCACCCCCGGGGAAGAGTTCCAGGGGGGTGTTTCCCCTGGGCTGGAACCCTTTCCAAAAACCGTCCATCACTCCCGCACCTTTCAAACACCCGTCCATCACTCCCACCTTTCAAACACCTGTCCCACTCCAGCACCTTTCAAAAATGTCCACACTCCCAAACCCTTTTAAAACCTGCCATCACTCCAGCACCTTCCCAAACACCCGTCCATCCTCCACACCTTCCAAAACCTGTCCACACCCAGCACCTTCCAAAAACCTGTCCACACTCCCACCTTTTTCCCAAAACCTTCCATCACTCCAAAAACCTTCCAAACACCCGTCCACACCCACACCTTCCAAACACCTGTCCATCACTCCACACCCCAAACACCTGTCCCTCACTCCAGCACCCTTCCAAACACCTTCCTCACTTTCCCAAAACCTTCCAAAACCTGTCCACACCCAGCACCTTTAAACACCTGTCCATCACTCCAGCACCTTTCAAACACCTGTCCATCACTCCAGCACCTTTCAAACACCTGTCCATCACTCCAGCACCTTCCAAACACCTGTCCATCACTCCAGCACCTTCCAAACACCTGTCCATCACTCCGACCTTTCAAACAACCCTTCCCCTCACTCCCCCAAAAACCCTTCCAAAACCTGTCCTCACTCCAACACCTTTCCCAAAACCTGTCCACATCCAAACCTTTCAAACCCTGTCCAACACTTTGCCCGACCCGTCCATCACTCCGCACCTTGCAATACTTTCCCAAAAACTTGTCCCAAAATTTGAACACCTTCCAAACACCAACAACCCCCTGACCAACACCACGCAACATACCCTCACACATGAGTGTGTACAAGAATTTTCATGTTTTAGTGGGAAGTATATGGTTGGTGTGTAACACAGTCTACCACAGGGTTCCCAACCTCTAAACACCTGCCACTCTTCAACAACTACTGAGGAATTGGAGCTGATCTCTCCTACCTTGGATTAAAGTTACTTCCCAATTTTCCCTTGGGGGTGTGGTTGTGTGTGTGTGTGTTGTGTGTTGTGTGTGTGTGTGGGTGTGTGGTGTGGTTTACCACCAGATGACCAGTATTGTTGGAGTGGGCAGCTCTCCTTACACACAAACGCACATACCCCCCCCCACACACACATACCCCCCCACACCACAACCCCCCAAAACACACATACACACACACACATACACACACACACATACACACACACACACACAACACACATACACTTACACACACACTCTACACATACACACATACACACATCACATACACACACCACAGACACAACACCCACACACACCAAAAACACACACACCCACACACCAAACAACACACACACATACACCACACTAAACCACCCCACATAAACACACATAAACACACACACATACACACCACAAAAAAACACACAAAAACACACACACACACAACCACACACACACAGCACACACAAAACACCACACACCAACACCAAACCACACACAACACACACACACAACACACACACAACCACACACCAACACACACACAACACAAACCCCACAAAAAAACCACAACACACACACACAACACCACACAACACCACCAAACACACACACACCAACACACACACACAAACCACAAACACCCCAACACCACACAACACACACAACACAACACAACCACCCCACAACACACAAAACAAACACACACAACACACACCCAACACACACACACACACACAAAACAAAACACAACACACACACACAACCCAAAACTCACAACACAACAAAACCCCACAAAACCCCACACACACACACAACACACACACACACACACAACACACACACACACAAAACCACAACACAGTTTCCTTCACTTTTATCTCCAGTATTTCCATTCCACACATATTTGTTTTTACTCTTGTTTTATTAACAAATTCTCATTTAAGATGATTTATGGTTTTCCAGCGTCAGTTTTTAAACGTTTTCCTTAACTGTGCAAATACTGTGTTGTGTAAGTTAGATCAGGTCAGCAGTTGTAGCAGCAGACGAGCCTGGACCATGGCCGGGCTTCGGCAGTAGAACGACTCCAAACTCATCAAAGGTATATCATAGGTTAGCTTACATATACCTTTGATGAGTTATGAGAGTGTACTCCCGGAGCCCGGCCATAGTCCAGCCTCGTCTGGTGATAGTCTCGTTAAGAAGGCTGGTTGATGTGACATCTGGTGAAGATATTTGTTCAGTCTCCTGTTGAACTCTTCTACATGTTGACTTTAAATAACACTATCAACACTCAGGGACTGATAACCTCATCTAATACTGTCATCTTACATGTTGATCAGACAGTAAGATTTACCTGTCATCTTACATGTTGATCAGACAGTAAGATTTACCTGTCATCTTACATGTTGATCAGACAGTAAGATTTACCTTTTCATCTTACATGTTGATCAGACAGTAAGATTTACCTGTCATCTTACATGTTGATCAGACAGTGAATTTCCTGTCAACTGAAATGTTGATCAGACAGTAAGATTTACCTGTCATCTTACATGTTGATCAGACAGTAAGATTTACCTGTCATCTTACATGTTGATCAGACAGTAAGATTTACCTGTCATCTTACATGTTGATCAGACAGTAAGATTTACCTGTCATCTTACATGTTGATCAGACAGTAAGATTTACCTGTCATCTTACATGTTGATCAGACAGTAAGATTTACCTGTCATCTTACATGTTAATAAGACAGAAAATGGCCGCACTGGACCTGGAGTTTACCTGGAGAGAGTTTCGGGGGTCAATGCCCCCGCGGCCCGGTCTGTGACCAGGCCTCCTGGTGGATCAGCGCCTGATCAACCGGGCTGTTGCTGCTGGCTGCACGCAAACCAACGTACGAGCCACAGCCCGGCTGATCAGGAACTGACTTTAAGTGCTTGTCCAGTGCCAGCTTGAAGACTGCCAGGGGTCTGTTGGTAATCCCCCTTATGTGTGCTGGGAGGCAGTTGAACAGTCTCGGGCCCCTGACACTTATTGTATGGTCTCTTAACGTGCTAGTAAAACCCCCCTGCTTTCATTGGGGGATGGTGCATTCGTCTGCCAAGTCTTTTGCTTTCGTAGTGAGTGATTTTCGTGTGCAAGTTCGGTACTAGTCCCTCTAGGATTTTCCAGGTGTATATAATCATGTATCTCTCCCTCCTGCGTTCCAGGGAATACAGGTTTAGAAACCCTCAAGCGCTCCCAGTAATTGAGGTGTTTTATCTCCGTTATGCCGCCGTGAAAGTTCTCTGTACATTTTCTAGGTCGGCAATTTCACCTGCCTTGAAAGGTGCTGTTAGAGTGCAGCAATATTCCAGCCTAGATAGAACAAGTGACCTGAAGAGTGTCATCATGGGCTTGGCCTCCCTAGTTTTGAAGGTTCTCATTATCCATCCTGTCATTTTTCTAGCAGATGCGATTGATACAATGTTATGGTCCTTGAAGGTGAGATCCTCCGACATAATCACTCCCAGGTCTTTGACGTTGGTGGTTTCGCTCTATTTTGTGGCCAGAATTTGTTTTGTACTCTGATGAAGATTTAATTTCCTCATCTTACCATATCTGAGTAATTGAAATTTCTCATCGTTGAACTTCATATTGTTTTCTGCAGCCCACTGAAAGATTTGGTTGATGTCCGCCTGGAGCCTTGCAGTGTCTGCAATGGAAGACACTGTCATGCAATTCGGGTGTCATCCGCAAGGGAAAACAGGTGCTGTGGCTGACATCCTTGTCTATGTCGGATATGAGGATGAGGAACAAGATGGGAGCTAGTACTGTGCCCTTTTGGAACAGAGCTTTTCAAACCCTAGCTGCCTCGGACTTTACTCTGTTGACGACTACTCTCTGTGTTCTGTTAGTGAGGAAATTATAGATCCATCGACCGACTTTTCCGCGCATTTTGTGCGCTATTACGCCATGGTCACACTTGTCGAAGGCTTTTGCAAAGTCCCGTATATATTACATCTGCATTCTTTTTGTCTTCTAGTGCATTTAGGACCTTGTAGTGATCCAGTAGTTGAGACAGACAGGAGCGACCTGTTCTAAACCCATGTTGCCCTGGGTTGTGTAACTGATGGGGTTTTTAGATGGGTGGTGATCTTTCTTCTTTTGGACCCTTTCAAGATTTTTATGATATGGGATGTTAGTGCTATTGGTCTGTAGTTCTTTGCTGTTTTCTTTACTGCCCCCTTTTTGGAGTGGGGCTAGTCTGTTGTTTTTTAGTAACTGAGGGACGACCCCCCGTGTCCATGCTCCCTCTCCATAGGATGGAAAAGGCTCGTGATAGGGGCTTCTTGCAGTTCTTGATGAACACGATTTCCCTGAGTCTGGCCCTGGGGCAAAAGTGCATGGGCATGTCATTTATCGCCTGTTCGAGTCATTTGGCGTCAGGATAACATCGGGTAGGCTTGTGTTAATCAAATTTTGTGGCTCTCTCATAAAAAAATCATTTGATCTTCGACTCCAGTCTGGTTAGCGGGGTTGCTAAAAACTGAGTCATTTTTGGGACTTGAGTAGCTCACTCATTTCCTTGCTGTCATCTGTGTAGGACCCATCTTGTTTAAGTAGGGCCCAATACTGGACGTTGTTCTCGATTTTGATTGGCATAAGAGAAGAAATACTTTGGGTTTCTTTTTGATTTCATTTAAGCTTTTAGTTTTTTCCCGCGATTCCTGACTCCTAAAGGATTCTTTTAGCTTAAGTTCGAAAGCTTGCTATTTCTCTGACCAGTGTCTCCCTGCGCATTTCAGATATACTGACCTCTTTTAGGCCCCTCTGTTATTCTTTTTCCGTCGCCCCGTAAAGGGGGCGCCTGTCCCCTTTCTATTTTACATCTACTCCTCCTTTTTCTTAGAGGAATAAGCCTTGTGCATACATCGAGTGCCACCGAGTTAATCTGTTCTAGGCATAAGTTTGGGTCTGTGTTGCTTAGTATTGTTTTTGATATGGTGACATTTCTTATCAGATCATCATTGTTAGTGAAGATGAGGTCTAGTGTATTCTCCAGTCTAGTAGGCTCTATTATTTGTGGTTTAAATTGAATTTTGTGCAGAGATTTAAAAGCTCGTGTGAGTGTGAGTTTTCATCAGAGCTGCCTCCTGGTGTTATTACTGCAACAATATTATTTGCTATATTCCTCCATTTTAGGTGCCTTAAGTTGAAATCCCCCAGGAGCAAGATGTTGGGTGCAGGAGCTGGAAGATTTTCCAGACAGTGGTCAATTTTTAACAGCTGTTCCTGGAATTGCTGGATGTTGCATCCGGAGGCTTGTAGACTACCACAATGACTAGGTTTGGTTCTCGACTTTACTGCTAAAACTTCCACTACGTCATTTGAGGCATTAAGCAGTTCTGTGCAAACAAGTGACTCTGGCAATGTACAGACCAACCCCTCCCCCTTTTGCCTGTTCACTCTGTCACATCTGTATAGGTTGTAACCTGGGATCCATATTTCATTGTCCAAGTGATCCTTTATGTGGGTCTCAGTGAAAGCCGCGAACATTGCCTTTGCCTCTGCAAGCAGTCCACGGATGAAAGGTATTTTGTTGTTTGTTGCTGGCTTTAGACCCTGTATATATTTGCAAAGAAGAATGTTATCGGACTGGTGGTATTGTTGGTACTGGGGGGGGATTTTTTTTTCCGGCATTAGTATCTGTATCTGTTGGTTTGGAGTGGAGGCCATCGACTGTGGTTCCACTCCAGGAATGACTGGATTGGTGTACGATTTCTGCATTTCCTGCCAGTTTTTTTTCCTTCCTGGCACTAAAAAACCTCTCCCTCTTGAGTGGCTGTGGCTACCCAGGTTTTCCCATGGCCTGGATGTTTTGTATCTTTTTGTCCCTTTAGATGGTATGCCTGGCAATTTAAGTTATATCACAGTCTTTCCTGTACTGAAGAGGTACACATTTCAGGGTGAAAAAGCTTACAGGAAGGGAGTTTGCATTTTCTGTTGTCATATGGGCATGGCATTTTCTAGGGTGGTCATAGTTGCAGTCCCATCTGTTTTTTCCAGATTTCCCATGCCAGCAGATACCAAGTGCATAGTATGTGCACAGGCTTGGTTTCCGCTTGCCTTGGGTTTCTGTGACTGTATTCCTGTTGGTGCATGTTTCCCTGTCTTACTTCTATCCTCCCTAGCACCAACAATGGAGCTCCCACCAGTTGTTTTTGGTAATTTATCCTCACTATTGCTATTGGAGTCCTCTTGTTTGCTATTTCCTGCGGAATTTCTAGTTTGCAATATTGGTTTTATCTTATCTTTGACTACACTTGTTTTCCCTACTATGGCTCCTGTCCCTATGAGGTCATTTATATGTATTCCTTCCTGCGTATAATTCCCGATCTACCTGGACAAATCTCCAGCTTCACCATTACTGTCTCTCAGGACAGTATCTCCAGCTTCACCATTTCTGTCTCCCAGGACAGCACCTACAGCTTCACCATTACTGTCTCCCAGGACAGCACCTCCAGCTTTACTATTACTGTCTCCCAGGTACATCACCTCCAGCCTTACAGTTGTGGACTACATGGCCAGTATCAAGGGCAGTACCATTCAGCCCAGACTTTTTATGTTCCATCTGTTGTAGAAAGCTTCCAGGTTTTTCTATGAAAGCAGCTTTGATGTTGTCCTCTTTTAATACCCTTGTGATTTTAGTCCACAGATTTTCCTCATTTGGGCATACCCAGAAACACTTTCTCTGTTTTAATACTGCTTGTAGCTAGTTCTGGGATATCTGCACAAGGGGCGTGACACCAATTTCCACAAAATGACAGTTTATCCATGTGGAAAGCCCGTTTGTTTGACTGACCACAGACTACACACAGCTTCATAATGATTTGAATGGTTGATTTACTGCAATTCTACTAGCAACCTCTTGAATATTATATTAATAACCTTAAATGAAGCTCTAGCTATTTGTATTTCTGTTTCTAACTCTTTTTGTATATTGGACAGCTTACCGTCACGTTCCTGATTTTTAATGTTTGTGTTTATAAGGGCGCCTACAACCCCATCCGTTTACAGTCTGCTTTATTGTCCAACGAAACTGTTTGAAACCAGTCCCGGGTGCGGACCAGTCAAGGGTTCGGACCAGTCAAGGGTCCGGACCAGTCAAGGGTCCGGACCAGTCGATCTGCTCTGATCAGTGGGTGCAAAACATTTACTAACCTTCCTGCCACAGTGTCAAACATAAATAATTTACACATTATTTTACAACAGTTTATTCTTTTCACAGTTGTTTTAAGGGCACACATGTGTGTCCTGTTATCTTGTCTCTCTCACTTACCCTCTCTCTCTCTCTTTCTCACCCTCTTGTCTCTTACCCTCTTCTCTCTCTTTCTTACCCTCTTCTCTCTTTTTCTCACCCTCTTCTCTCTTACCCTCTTCTCTCTCTTTCTCACCCTCTTCTCTCTCTTACCCTCTTCTCTCTCTTACCCTCTTCTCTCTCTTTCTCACCCTCTTCTCTCTCTTTCTCTCAACCCTCTTCTCTCTCTCTCTCTCACCATCTTCTCTCTCTCTCTCTCACCCTCTTCTCTCTCTCTCTCTCTCTCTCTCTCACCCTCTTCTCCTCTCTCTCTCTCTCTCTCTCTCTCTCTCTCACCATCTTCTCTCTCTCTCTCACCATCTTCTCTCTCTCTCACCAATCTTCTCTCTCTCTCTCACCATCTTCTCTCTCTCTCTCTCACCATCTTCTCTCTCTCTCTCACCATCTCTCTCTCTCTCACCATCTTCTCTCCTCTCTCTCTCATCACCATCTTCTCTCTCTCTCTCTCTCACCATCTTCTCTCTCTCTCTCTCACCCTCTTTCTCCTCTCTCTCTCTCTCTCACCATCTTCTCTCTCTCTCTCACCATCTTCTCTCTCTCACCATCTCTCTCTCTCTCTCTCACCATCTTCTCTCTCTCTCTCACCATCTTCTCTCTCTCACCATCTTCTCTCTCTCTCCTCACCATCTTCTCTCCTCTCTCACCATCTTCTCTCTCTCTCTCACCATCTTCTCTCTCTCTCTCACCATCTTCTCTATCTCTCTCACCATCTTCTCTCTCTCTCTCACCATCTTCTCTCTCTCTCTCACCATCTTCTCTCTCTCTCTCACCATCTTCTCTCTCTTTCTTTGCTTCCCTTCCAGTGCCTCATGCTGACCCGCCCCGTCTTTCGTCACTCCAGTGAGTCATCGTCAAGGTAGAGGGAAGGTGTCGTGTGCTGATGGAGAGAGTGATGGAGGGAGTGATGGAGGGAGGGAGGGAGAGAGTGATGGAGGGAGGGAGTGACAGGGAGGGAGTGATGGAGTATTATTATGGTTTACATGCAGCATACCTCGTGATGGTAGGAGGATGTTGAGGGTAGTATAGAATACCAACAGTAGTAGTAGTAGTAACAGTAGTAGTAGTAGTAACATTAGTAGTAACAGTAGTAGTAGTAACAGTAGTACTAACAGTAGTAGTAACAGTAGTAGTAGTAACAGTAGTAGTGGTAACAGTAGTAATAGTAACAGTAGTAGTAACAGTAGTAGTAGCAACAGTAGTAGTAGTAACAGTAGTAGTAGTAACAGTAGTAGTAACAGTAGTAGTAGTAACAGTAGTAGTGGTAACAGTAGTAGTAGTAACAGTAGTAGTAACAGTAGTAGTAGCAACAGTAGTAGTAGTAACAGTAGTAGTAACAGTAGTAGTAGTAACAGTAGTAGTAGTAACAGTAGTAGTAGTAACAGTAGTAGTAACAGTAGTAGTAGTAACAGTAGTAGTAGTAACTAGTAGTAGTAGTAACAGTAGTAGTAACAGTAGTAGTAGTAGTAACAGTAGTAGTAGTAACAGTAGTAGTAGTAACAGTAGTAGTAGTAACAGTAGTAGTAACAGTAGTAGTAGTAACAGTAGTAGTAGTAACAGTAGTAGTAGTAACAGTAGTAGTAGTAACAGTAGTAGTAGTAACAGTAGTAGTAACAGTAGTAGTAGTAACAGTAGTAGTAGTAACAGTAGTAGTAGTAACAGTAGTAGTAGCAGCAGTAGTACTAGTAACAGTAGTAGTAGTAACAGTAGTAGTAGTAGTAACAGTAGTAGTAACAGTAGTAACAGTAGTAGTAACAGTAGTAGTAGTAGTAACAGTAGTAGTATCAGCAGTAGTGGTAGTAACAGTAGTAGTAGTAACAGTAGTAGTAGTAATAGTAGTAACAGTAGTAGTAGTAATATCAGTAGTAGTAGCAGCAGTAGTAGTAATAGCAGTAGTAGCAGCAGTAGTGGTAGTAATAACAGCAGTAGCTGCTATTACATTATTCGGATTATTACTATTGGCGACATGTATGTGTTAGTGTAGACATGTATGTGTTAGTGTAGACATGTGTGTGTTAGTGTAGACATGTGTGTGTTAGTGTAGACATGTGTATTAGTGTAGACATGTATGTGTTAGTGAAGACATGTGTGTGTTAGTGTAGACATGTGTGTGTTAGTGTAGACATGTGTGTATTAGTGTAGACGTGTGTGTATTAGTGTAGACATATGTGTATTAGTGTAGACATGTATGTGTTAGTGTAGACATGTATGTGTTAGTGTAGACATGTATGTGTTAGTGTAGACATGTATGTGTTAGTGTAGACATGTATGTGTTAGTGTAGACATGTGTGTGTTAGTGTAGACATGTGTGTGTTAGTGTAGACATGTGTATTAGTGTAGACATGTATGTGTTAGTGAAGACATGTGTGTGTTAGTGTAGACATGTGTGTGTTAGTGTAGACATGTGTGTATTAGTGTAGACGTGTGTGTATTAGTGTAGACATATGTGTATTAGTGTAGACATGTATGTGTTAGTGAAGACATGTGTGTATTAGTGTAGACATGTATGTGTTAGTGTAGACATGTATGTGTTAGTATAGACATGTGTGTATTAGTGTAGACATGTGTGTATTAGTGTAGACATGTATGTATTAGTGTAGACGTGTGTGTATTAGTGTAGACATGTGTGTATTAGTGTAGACATGTGTGTATTAGTGTAGACATGTATGTATTAGTGTAGACATGTGTGTATTAGTGTAGACATGTATTAGTGTAGACGTGTGTGTTAGTGTAGACATGTATGTGTTAGTATAGACATGTGTGTATTAGTGTAGACATGTGTGTATTAGTGTAGACATGTGTGTATTAGTGTAGACATGTGTGTATTAGTGTAGACATGTGTGTATTAGTGTAGACATGTATGTGTTAGTGTAGACATGTATGTGTTAGTGTAGACATGTATGTGTTAGTGTAGACATGTGTGTATTAGTGTAGACGTGTGTGTTAGTGTAGACGTGTGTGTATTAGTGTAGACATGTATGTGTTAGTGTAGACATGTGTGTATTAGTGTAGACATGTGTGTATTAGTGTAGACATGTATGTATTAGTGTAGACGTGTGTGATTAGTGTAGACCATGTGTGTATTAGTGTAGACATGTGTGTATTAGTGTAGACATGTATGTATTAGTGTAGACATGTGTGTATTAGTGTAGACATGTATTAGTGTAGACGTGTGTGTTAGTGTAGACATGTATGTGTTAGTGTAGACATGTGTGTATTAGTGTAGACATGTGTGTATTAGTGTAGACATGTGTGTATTAGTGTAGACATGTGTGTATTAGTGTAGACATGTGTGTATTAGTGTAGACATGTATGTGTTAGTGTAGACATGTATGTGTTAGTGTAGACATGTATGTGTTAGTGTAGACATGTGTGTATTAGTGTAGACGTGTGTGTTAGTGTAGACGTGTGTGTATTAGTGTAGACATGTATGTGTTAGTGTAGACATGTGTGTATTAGTGTAGACATGTGTGTTAGTGTAGACATGTGTGTTAGTGTAGACGTGTGTGTTAGTGTAGACATGTGTATTAGTGTAGACATGTACGTGTTAGTATAGACATGTGTGTATTAGTGTAGACATGTGTATTAGTGTAGATATGTGTGTTAGTGTAGACATGTGTGTTAGTGTAGACATGTGTGTTAGTGTAGACGTGTGTGTTAGTGTAGACATGTGTATTAGTGTAGACATGTACGTGTTAGTATAGACATGTGTGTATTAGTGTAGACATGTGTATTAGTGTAGACATGTGTGTTAGTGTAGACGTGTGTGTTAGTGTAGACATGTGTATTAGTGTAGACATGTGTGTTAGTGTAGACATGTGTATTAGTGTAGACGTGTGTATTAGTGTAGACGTGTGTGTTAGTGTAGACATGTGTGTTAGTGTAGACATGTGTATTAGTGTAGACATGTGTATTAGTGTAGACATGTGTGTTAGTGTAGACATGTGTGTTAATGTAGACATGTGTGTTAGTGTAGACGTGTGTGTTGGTGTAGACATGTGTATTAGTGTAGACATGTGTGTTAGTGTAGACGTGTGTGTTAGTGTAGACATGTGTATTAGTGAAGACATGTGTGTTAGTGTAGACATGTTTATTAGTGTAGACATGTGTGTTAGTGTAGACATGTGTATTAGTGTAGACATGTGTATTAGCGTAGACATGTGTATTAATGTAGACATGTGTATTAGCGTAGACATGTGTATTAGTGTAGAAATGTGTATTAGTGTAGACATGTGTATTAGCTTAGATATGTGTATTAGTGTAGACGTGTGTTAGTGTAGACATGTGTGTGTTTAGACGTGTATTAGTGTAGACATGTGTGTATTAGTGTAGACATGTATGTGTTAGTGTAGACATGTGTGTATTAGTGTATACATGTGTGTATTAGTGTAGACATGTGTGTGTTAGTGTAGACATGTGTGTATTAGTGTAGACATATGTGTATTAGTGTAGACATGTGTGTTATGTGTTAGTGTAGACATGTGTGTTAGTGTAGACGTGTGTGTTAGTGTAGACATGTGCCCATGTGTTGCCACGCCTGGTAATCGCACTCATGATCTTGGGGTAGTTAGCGGAACACATGCAAGTCATAATGACCGGTTCATCAACTACTAGTACTACACGCATCACCACTACCTGTATTCTCCTATATGTGGTTGCAGGGGTCGAATCACCGCTTCAGACTCGGCCTCACCTTTTCTTTCGTTGTTAGTAACGTCACCTTGTTTTCATCGCTTGCAGGAACGTTCATATTTACACGATCGTTATATCCAGCGTTGTATTGTGTACGTTGGATTGCGTGCGACCAGCAGTAACAGCCTCGTTGATCAGGCCCTGAGCCACCGGGAGGCTTGGTCATGAACCGGGCAGCGGGGGCGTTGACCCCCGAAACCCTCTCCAGGAAAACCTTGTCCATAATTACTATGACATTACTTTTGTCTGTTTCGTAAGGTGAAGTCCAGGATCTTGACGTAATTCATGGTATAACTTAACAAATATTTGAGGACACTTGTGTTGCGGAGACGCCCCCACGGCCCGGTCTTTGACCAGGCCTCATGGTGGACCGTGGTGGATCATGGTGGACCGTGGTGGATCATGGTGGACCGTGGCGGATCATAGTGGACCGTGGTGGATCATAGTGGACCGTTGTGGATCATGGTGGACCGTGGGGGATCATGGTGGACCGTGGTGGATCATGGTGGACCGTGGTGGATCATGGTGGACCGTGGCGGATCATAGTGGACCGTGGTGGATCATAGTGGACCGTGGTGGATCATAGTGGACCGTGGTGGATCATAGTGGACCGTGGTGGATCATAGTGGACCGTGGTGGATCATGGTGGACCGTGGTGGATCATGGTGGACCGTGGTGGATCATGGTGGACCGTGGTGGATCATGGTGGACCGTGGTGGATCATGGTGGACCGTGGTGGATCATGGTGGACCGTGGTGGATCATGGTGGATCAAGTCTGAGCTCTGGTCACACCTCTACACCAAAATTATCATCAAATATTTGAGTTATACCATGAGTTAAGTCAAGATCCTGAACTTGACCTTACGAAACAGACAAATGTCATAGTAATTATATACAAGGTAGATAATAGTTGTAAATGAATGTTACTAGAAGACGGGGGACTAACGTGTTCCTTAACCAGACAAGTTTATCACTGCAACAACGACCTCTGCTGGAGACAAGTTTATCACTGCAACAACGACCTCTGCTGGAGACAAGTTTATCACTGCAACAACGACCTCTGCTGGAGACAAGTTTATCACTGCAACAACGACCTCTGCTGGAGACAAGTTTATCACTGCAACAACGACCTCTGCTGGAGACAAGTTTATCACTGCAACAACGACCTCTGCTGGAGACAAGTTCATCACTGCAACAACGACCTCTGCTGGAGACAAGTTTATCACTGCAACAACGACCTCTGCTGGAGACATTTATCACTGCAACAACGACCTCTGCTGGAGACAAGTTTATCACTGCAACAACGACCTCTGCTGGAGACAAGTTCATCACCACAACAACGACCTCTGCTGGAGACAAGTTCATCACCACAACAACGACCTCTGCTGGAGACAAGTTCATCACCACAACAACGACCTCTGCTGGAGACAAGTTCATCACCACAACAACGACCTCTGTTGGAGTCAATTTCACCACCACAACAACGACCTCTGTTGGAGTCAATTTCACCACCACAACAACGACCTCTGTTGGAGTCAATTTCACCACCACAACAACGACCCCTGCTGGGACTTATGCTGGGTAATTTACGTTATGTGTATATAAATAGTTCACCAAACCCTCAGGTTGATAAATAAGACAATTATGCAACCTTTGTTTATCTTTATTTTGGAAATATTTCGCCAGCCAGTGGCTTCTTCAGTCCAATGCAGAGAAAGGAGGAAGAGTTTGAGGTAATCAGTCCCTCAGCCTGTAGTCGACGTAATCAGTCCACCAGTCTTGAAAACATTGATGGACTGATTACATCGACTCCAGACTGAGGGACTGAGTACCTCAAACTCCTTTTGATCTTCACCATTCTTCTTTGTATAGGACTGATGAAGCCAGTGTGTGACGGAACGTTTCCTCAGTAAAGATACCGAAATGTTGTATAAGTGCGTCATTCTTCAACGTAACGTTTACTGGAGGAAAAGTTCCAGCTACCTAGGTATGGAAAGTTCCAGCTACCTAGGTATGGAAAGTTCCAGCTACCAGGTATGGAAAGTTCCAGCTACCTAGGTATGGAAAGTTCCAGCTACCTAGGTATGGAAAGTTCCAGCTACCTAGGTATGGAAAGTTCCAGCTACCTAGGTATGGAAAGTTCCAGCTACCTAGGTATGGAAAGTTCCAGCTACCTAGGTATGGAAAGTTCCAGCTACCTAGGTATGGAAAGTTCCAGCTACCTAGGTATGGAAAGTTCCAGCTACCTAGGTATTGAAAGTTCCAGCTACCTAGGTATGGAAAGTTCCAGCTACCTAGGTATGGAAAGTTCCAGCTACCTAGGTATGGAAAGTTCCAGCTACCTAGGTATGGAAAGTTCCAGCTACCTAGGTATGGAAAGTTCCAGCTACCTAGGTATGGAAAGTTCCAGCTACCTAGGTATGGAAAGTTCCAGCTACCTAGGTATGGAAAGTTCCAGCTACCTAGGTATGGAAAGTTCCAGCTACCAAGGTATGAAAAGTTCCAGCTACCTAGGTATGGAAAGTTCCAGCTACCTAGGTATGGAAAGTTCCAGCTACCTAGGTATGGAAAGTTCCAGCTACCAAGGTATGAAAAGTTCCAGCTACCTAGGTATGGAAAGACTTAAGAACTTAAAAGGGACACCGTATGCAACACTGAAGAGGATCATCAGACAGAACGAAAGGATCACATGAAAGACCTGGGAGTAATTGTGTCAACTGACCTTTCTCTCAAAGAGCACAATAAGGCAAACATCCCGACAGTCAGGAAAATGTTAGGTTGGATAATGAGAACTTTCAAAACAAGGGAAATAGTGCCAGTGGTGACACCTAAAATACTTGTGCTCTCTGGTTTTGATTGAGGACGTCTTGAAGTCGTAAATATGTACTCACTGGAGAGGAGAGAGAGATACGTGATAATATATCAGTGGAAGGTGCTTGAGGGCCTAATTCTAAATCTGCACACTACCATAACAGCAAACTGGAGTGAGAGAAGCTGTATAGCCCTTGTGGTTTAGAGCTTCTTTTTGATTATTATAATTGGAGTGAGAGATATAGAAGGAAATGCAAAATAAACCCAGTGAAAAAGCAGGGACACCATGGTCACAATAAGAGAGCATTATATCAACATCCGTGGTGTCAGACTATTCAACATCATACCAGAAGATGTCAGAAACACTGTTGGTACAAAGTGTAGAAGTTTTCAATAGAAAACTGTACAAGTACCTCCACCAGATGCCAGATCAACCAGGCTGTGATGGCTATGTGAGCCATCGGGCCACCAGCAGCAAACTGACCCAGGGCCGAGCTCAGGGAGTAGAACAACTCTCGAAACTCATCAGAGGTACGCAAAGGCAAAGTATTAGTCCTTCAACACTTTTTATATACTCCTCCGAGGCTGTGGGTCCCCAGACTTACCCCTTGAGGTGGTCCCTTTATACGTTATATTTTAAGTGGTCCCTTTATACGTTATATTTTAAGTGGTTCCTTTATACGTTATATTTTAAGTGGTTCCTTTATACGTTATATTTTAAGTGGTTCCTTTATGCGTTATATTTTAAGTGGTTCCTTTATGCATCACGTTATATATTAAGTGATCAGCATCACTCATGAAACAAGGAGTATTTTATGTATATATCAAGACTGAGAGACAAGGTCAGCAGAGATGCTGGATGCTTGTGGTTGTTTCTGCAAGTGTCTGGTTACCATGACAGCTCTGTCTACACACACACACACACACACACACACAGCTCAGGAAGCAGAGGGAGAGGACCTAGTAGCGATCAGTGAAGAGGCGGGGCCAGGAGCTGAGTCTCGACCCCTGCAACCACAATTAGGTGAGTACACACACACATACACACGCCAGGAGCTTGGACTCGACCCTTGCAACCTCAACTAGGTGAGTATACACACACACACACACACACACACACACACACACACACACACACACACACACACACACACACACACTTTCTCTCAGATGAGTCACAGGGATGTTAGGAAGTATTTCTTCAGTCATAGAGTTGTCAGGAAGTGGAACAATGTGGAGAGTGATGTAACGGAGGCAGGATACATACATAGCTTTAATAAGAGGTATGATAAAGCTTATGGGGAAGGGGGAGAGTGGACATAATAGCGACCAGCTAAGTAGCGGGGCCAGGACCTATGACTCAACCCTGCAACCAGAACTGGGTGAGTACTTCCTACCTACCTACTTCACAGTAGAGTTGTAAACCATGCGGGTCAGCGGGCCGCCAGAGGTAACAACCCAGTTGACCAAGCAAGCACCAGACAAGCCTGGTCCAGGACCGGCCTGCAGCGACAGTAGGACAACTCTGGAGACCCATGATAGGTATATCAAAGGTTTATTAGAAGAAAATCACAAGAACCAGAGACTGGTTCAGTGGTAGAAAGGTTTGAAAGTTTTACTAACGTATGGTTCCACTGTTATGGTGGTGACACTGTGCAGTCTAGGTAGTAACACCTGTATAGTGAACATCTGGTGTTGGTGCCGTCCTGCTGATGGTAGGAGAAAGTACAGCTCTCTCTCTCTCTCTCTCTCTCCTCTCCTCCTCTCTCTCTCTCTCTCTCTCTCTCTCTCTCTCACTCACTCACTCACTCACTCACTCCACTCTCACACACACCACACACACACACACACACACACACACACACCACACACACACACACACACACACACACACACACACACACACACACACACACTGTGGAAAATGTGTTAAGATTGATGGACTGATTACGTCGACTCAAGGCTGAGGGACTGATTACTTCAAACTTCTCCTCTTATTCCACCCTTTCTCCACTGGACTGAAGAAGCCACTGGCTGGCGAAACGTTTCCAGAACAGAGATTCCCAGATGTTACACAAGTGTCTCATGTATCACATATCAAGATAATTCTCTGCCATGTTTCTCTGAGGAGGAACTCCGCCAGTAGTCACAACTTACATCTTTACCTCTCACATAAACTCAGTTTTGTTTACCTTGCGGGTTTGCAGGGGGTCGAGTCATGGCTCCTGTCCCCGCCTCGACTCTTATCGATCGCTTTTACGTATTCCTGTCATATAGGGACGGCGATGATCATACCTATTCTTGAAGCCGTGTATACTCTTTAGATCCCACTTTGAAGTGTATTTCATTTATCCTTAGATTGGATAGTGTGCTTCCCTGGTAATGTTTGTGGGCGTGGTAATGTGTTAGTGGGCGTGGTAATGCATTTGTGGGCGTGATGTGTTTATGGGCCTGGTAATGTGTTTGTGGGCGTGGTAATGCATTTGTGGGCGCGATAATGTATTTGTGGATGTGGTAATGTGTTTGTGGGCGTCGTAATGTGTTAGTGGGCGTGGTAATGTGTTTGTGGGCGTGGTAATGTGTTAGTGGGCGTGGTAATGTGTTAGTGGGCGTGGTAATGTGTTAGTGGGCGTGGTAATGTGTTAGTGGGCGTGGTATACGTATAGAGAAGATTGGTATATATTAGTAAGACTTTCACTTGTGCAGCTGGACGACAGCAACAGCAGCAGTAACAGCAGTGTGCATTTAAGTGTCAGACAGCGAGGCTGTGCTGTATTGTCCTCACTACCGCTGTACTCGCTTATTTCTGCCTGTGCGGTTCGAACCGATGGCTCCTGGCCGGCACTCATACCTGCCTTGATACACTAAAATATTCTCTTATTATTACACGGGACAATGTATGATTTGTGTTTGTGAGTGGTTTGTTTAATAGAAAAAGAGAGAATTTGTATTTGTGAGTGGTTTGTTTAATAGAAAAAGAGAGAATTTGTATTTGTGAGTGGTTTGTTTAATAGAAAAAGAGAGAATTTGTATTTGTGAGTGGTTTGTTTAATAGAAAAAGAGAGAATTTGTATTTGTGAGTGGTTTGTTTAATAGAAAAAGAGAGAATTTGTATTTGTGAGTGGTTTGTTTAATAGAAAAAGAGAGAATTTGTATTTGTGAGTGGTTTGTTTAATAGAAAAAGAGAGAATTTGTATTTGTGAGTGGTTTGTTTAATAGAAAAAGAGAGAATTTGTATTTGTGAGTGGTTTGTTTTAATAGAAAAAGAGAGAATTTGTATTTGTGAGTGGTTTGTTTAATAGAAAAAGAGAGAAATTGTATTTGTGAGTGGTTTGTTTAATAGAAAAAGAGAGAATTTGTATTTGTGAGTGGTTTGTTTAATAGAAAAAGAGAGAATTAATTGGAAATACACTTGTGTGGCACACATATGTAGTGGCGTACACATGTAGTGGCGTACACATGTAGTGGCGTACATATGTAGTGGCGTACACATGTAGTGGCGTACATATGTAGTGGCGTACACATGTAGTGGCGTACATATGTAGTGGCGTACATATGTATGTATAGTGTATGTATAATGAAGGAAGCAGTGAACAAACTGTGGTGTTAATGGTGGAGTGTGTGTGTGTAGAAATACACGGTAGAGAGTGCCATTATAGTGCCGACTGGCTGGCTCTCTCTCGCTCACTCTCTGTCTGTCTCTCTCTCTCTCGCTCGCTATCTCTCTCTCTCTCGCTCGCTATCTCTCTCTCTCTCGCTCGCTATCTCTCTCTCGCTCGCTATCTCTCTCTCTCTCGCTCGCTATCTCTCTCTCTTTCGCTATCTCTCTCTCTCTCTCTCTCTCTCTCTCTCTCTCTCTCTCACACACACACACACACACACACACCAGAGGAAACTATTACCAGTCTGGGCTGTAGAATCTTGTGCTGTGTAGGTCAGACGTATACTTAGTCTCCTTACACCTGCTGCTGCTACTACTGCCACTGTTTACCAAGCAGTAAATAGGTGCCTGTGAGTTATTAGACTGTTGTGGGTGGCATCCTGGGAAGAAGCAGTGTCCCCAAAGGAAAATAAGCCACACTTGCTTCTCTTTGCTTGTGGGTTATTAACCTTTCGAGGTTAATAATCTTGGGTTATTTCTGGGTATTAACCTCAGGAGGGTTAATAATGTCTGGAGAACCGTCCTCAGTACACCACATCTGGGAGTCAGTGAGTGACCTTACTGTGACTGGTTCCTGCTGCTGCTGATGCTGCTGGCTCCTACTGTTGCTACTCCTGCTGTTGCTACTCCTGCTAGCTCCTGCACACCGCATCTCTCCTGGGTCTGTGCTTCCTGTGATGTGTGTGTGCAGTGAGGATGTTGAGATGTGTTCCTGGGCTCGTACAAGCGTCTAGTGTGATAATAGATGTTTGTATATCACCCGCTCATCTCCTGGTGTTGTTGGCGAGTCTTGGAGCGAGGCAGCTCAACACACTCCAACACACCGCTGGTGGAGGGAGGTTTAACACCTCCAGCACTCCATAGTGGAGGTACAGACGTGAGTGCAGTGCCACTGTCATGAGAGTGCCAACGCCAGGGTGCTCCATAGGTAAGTTCAGAATTAGATATCTTCATAATAATCCCTTTCTGGGATCCTCTTCATGTGGGTTATTAATGAGTATTGACAAGTCAGTTATCAATTATTTATCCTTATAAAAAATACCAGAAGATGTGTGTAAGCACACGAAAGCGCTCAGGTTTTTTTTTCTATTTTCACAGTGGCATTTTTATATGCAGTCACGCGATTGTGATTTTTTCCATATCTTAAAATATATCTTATTGGTAGTTGGGATGATGTCCCCCGCGCCTCGATCTCACCTTATCCTTGCTTGAAAGTCAAGATTTAATATAAACATGAACCATTAACAAACACGACAGTAGTGAAGTATTAAGATTTACCTCTAGTAAATATTACACACTTGAAGTGTGTAAGACTGACTTCTTGGTACAGTCATGAGTGTAAGACTGACTTCTTGGTACAGTCATGAGTGTAAGACTGACTTCTTGGTACAGTCATGAGTGTAAGTCTGACTTCTTGGTACAGTCATGAGTGTAAGACTGACTTCTTGGTACAGTCATGAGTGTAAGACTGGCTTCTTGGTACAGTCATGAGTGTAAGACTGACTTCTTGGTACAGTCATGAGTGTAAGACTGGCTTCTTGGTACAGTCATGAGTGTAAGTCTGACTTCTTGGTACAGTCATGAGTGTAAGACTGGCTTCTTGGTACAGTCATGAGTGTAAGACTGACTTCTTGGTACAGTCATGAGTGTAAGACTTGACTTCTTGGTACAGTCATGAGTGTAAGACTGACTTCTTGGTACAGTCATGAGTGTTAGACTGACTTCTTGGTACAGTCATGAGTGTAAGACTGACTTCTTGGTACAGTCATGAGTGTAAGACTGACTTCTTGGTACAGTCATGAGTGTAAGACTGACTTCTTGGTACAGTCATGAGTGTTAGACTGACTTCTTGGTACAGTCATGAGTGTAAGACTGACTTCTTGGTACAGTCATGAGTTTTAAGACTGATTTCCTTTGGTACAGTCATGAGTGTAAGGGAACTGACTTCTTGGTACAGTCTGGAGTTTTAAAGACGCTTCTTGGTACAGTCATGAGTGTAAGACTGACTTCTTGGTACAGTCATGAGTGTAAGACTGGCTTCTTGGTACAGTCATGAGTGTAAGACTGACTGACTTGGTACAGTCATGAGTGTAAGACTGCTTCTTGGTACAGTCATGAGTGTTAGACTGACTTCTTGGTACATATGAGTGTAAGTCTGACTTCTTGGTACAGTCATGAGTGTAAGACTGGCTTTTTGGGTACAGTCTAGTGTAAGACTGATTCTTGGTACAGTCATGAGTGTAAGACTGGCTTTTTGGGTACAGTCATGAGTGTAAGACTGACTTCTTGGTACAGTCATGAGTGTAAGACTGACTTCTTGGTACAGTCATGAGGGGTAAGACTGACTTCTTGGTACAGTCATGAGTGTAAGACTGACTTCTTGGGTACAGTCATGAGTGTAAGACTGATTTCTTGGTACAGTCATGATTTGTAAGACTGACTTTTGGTACAGTCATGAGTGTAGACTGACTTCTTGGTACAGTCATGAGTGTAAGACTGACTTCTTGGTACAGTCATGAGTGTAAGACTGACTTCTTGGTACAGTCATGAGTGTAAGACTGACTTCTTGGTACGTCATGAGTGTAAGACTGACTTCTTGGTACAGTCAAAGTGTAAGACTGACTTCTTGGTACAGTCATGAGTGTAAGACTGATTCTTGGTACAGTCATGAGTGTAAGACTGACTTCTTGGTACAGTCATAGTGTAAGTCTGACTTCTTGGTAACAGTCCATGAGTGTAAAAACTGATTTCTTGGTACAGTCCATGAGTGTAAGACTGACTTCTTGGTACAGTCTTGAGTGTAAGACTGACTGACTTGGTACAGTCATGAGTGTAAGACTGACTTCTTGGTACAGTCATGAGTGTAAGACTGACTTCTTGGTACAGTCATGAGTGTAAGTCTGACTTCTTGGTACAGTCATGAGTGTAAGACTGACTTCTTGGTACAGTCATGAGTGTAAGACTGACTTCTTGGTACAGTCATGAGTGTAAGTCTGACTTCTTGGTACAGTCATGAGTGAAGACTGACTTTTTACAGTCATGAGTGTAAGTCTGACTTCGGACAGTCATGAGTGTAAGACGACTTCTTGGTACAGTCATGAGTGTAAGTCTGACTTCTTGGTACAGTCATGAGTGTAAGACTGACTTCTTGGTACAGTCATGAGTGTAAGTCTGACTTCTTGGTACAGTCATGAGTGTAAGTCTGACTGACTTGGTACAGTCATGAGTGTAAGTCTGACTGACTTGGTACAGTCATGAGTGTAAGTCTGACTTCTTGGTACAGTCATGAGTGTAAGTCTGACTGACTTGGTACAGTCATGAGTGTAAGACTGACTTCTTGGTACAGTCATGAGTGTAAGACTGACTTCTTGGTACAGTCATGAGTGTAAGACTGACTTCTTGGTACAGTCATGAGTGTAAGACTGACTTCTTGGTACAGTATGAGTGTAAGACTGACTTCTTGGTACAGTCATGAGTGTAAGGACTGACTTCTTGGTACGTAAAGAGTGTAAGACTAAACTTCTTGGTACAGCCCATGAGTGTAAGACTGACTTCTTGGTACAGTCATGAGTGTAAGACTGACTTCTTGGTACAGCCCATGAGTGTAAGACTGACTTCTTGGTACAGTCATGAGTGTAAGTGACTTTTTGGGGTACAGTCATGAGTTTTAAGTCTGACTTCTTGGTACAGTCATGAGTGTAAGTCTGACTTCTTGGTACAGTCATGAGTGTAAGTCTGACTTCTTGGTACAGTCATGAGTGTAAGTCTGACTTCTTGGTACAGTCATGAGTGTAAGACTGACTGACTTGGTACAGTCATGAGTGTAAGTCTGACTTCTTGGTACAGTCATGAGTGTAAGTCTGACTTCTTGGTACAGTCATGAGTGTAAGACTGACTTCTTGGTACAGTCATGAGTGTAAGACTGACTTCTTGGTACAGTCATGAGTGTAAGTCTGACTTTTTGGGTACAGTCATGAGTGTAAGACTGACTTCTTGGTACAGTCAGGGATTTGTAAGTCTGACTTCTTGGTACAGTCATGAGGAAGTCTGACTTCTTGGTACGGGTCATGAGTGTAAGACTGACGACTTGGTACAGTCATGAGTGTAAGACTGACTTCTTGGTACAGTCATGAGTGTAAGACTGACTTCTTGGTACAGTCATGAGTGTAAGTCTGACCAGAACCATCACCACCACGCCCACACACACCAGAACCATCACCACCACGCCCACACACACCAGAACCATCATCACGCCCACACACACACCAGAACCTTCACAACCACGCCCACACACCAGAACCAACACCACCACGCCCACACTACCAAAAACACACAAAACACACACACACACACCAAAAACCATCTTTCACCACGCCACACACCCCACCACCACGCCCACACACACCAGAAACCATCAAAAACCCACACCAGAACCATCGTACCACGCCCACACACACACAACAAACACCAACACACACACACACACACACACACACACACAATACACACACAAAACACACATACACACACACACAACAACACCACACACACACACAACACACACACACACATCCCACACACACACAACCAGAACCATCACCACCACGCTCACACACCAGAACCATCATCACCACGCCCACACCCACCCCACCACCACCCCCACACATACACGACAAACACCAGAACCATCACCACCACGCCCACACACCAGAACCATCACCCCAACGCCCACCACATACCAGAACCATCCACCACCACGCCCACAACACCAGAACCATCATCACCACGCCCACACACACACACCAAAACCATCATCACGCCCACACCAGAACAATCACCACCACGCCCCACACACCCAAAACCATCACCACCACGCCCACACACACCAAAACCATCACCCCCACGCCCACACACACACACACACCAAACCATCACCACCACGCCCACACACACACACACCAGAACCATCCCCACCCGCCCACACACACACCAAAACCCATCATCACCACGCCCACACACACACACACACCAGAACCATCATCACCACGCCCATACACACACACCGGGAACCATCGCCACCACGCCCACACACATCACACAAAACCAGAACCATCATCACCCCCAAAACCAAAACCCCTTTCCCACCACCACGCCCACACACACACACCAGAACCATCACCACGCCCACACACACACACACACACACACACACACACACACACACACACACACACACACACACACACACACACCAAACCATCAAAACCACGCCCACACACACACCCCACCCAGAACCATCATCCCCACGCCCACACACACACCCCAAAGAACCATCATCACCACGCCCAACACCCCACACACACCAGAACCATCATCACCACCCCCAAACCAGAACCATCACCACCACGCCCCCACACACACCAGAACCATCATCACCACGCCCATACACACACACCAGAACCATCGCCACCACGCCCAACACCATCACACACACACCAGAACCATCATCACCACGCCCATACACACACCAGAACCATCATCACGCCCACACCAGAACCATCACCACTACGCCCCCACACACACCAGAACCATCACCACCACGCCCACACACACCAGAACCATCATCACGCCCACACCACACAAAACCAAAAACCATCACCACCACGCCCACACACACACCAGAAAAAATCACCACCACGCCCACACACACACACCAAAAACCCATCCCCCACGCCCACACACACACCAGAGCCATTATCACCACGCCCACACAGAACCATCACCACCACGCCCCCACACCAAACCATCACCACGACGCCACACACACACACCAGAACCATCACCCCCACGCCCACACACACCAGAACCATCACCATGCCCACACACACCAGAACCATCACCACTACGCCCACACACACCAGAACCATCACCATGCTCACACACACACCAGAACCATCATCACCGCGCCCACACACACCAAACCAAATCACCACCACGCCCACACACCACACACACCAGAACAACCACCACCCGCCCACACACCCCAAAGAACCATCACCACACGCCAACACCAACCACCAGAACCATCATCACCACGCCCACACCAAAACCCATCACCACGCCCCCACACACACCAGAACCACCCACCACCACGCCCACACACCACACACACACCAAGAACCTCATCACCACCCCCACACCAGAACCCTTCATCCCCACGCCCACCAAACACACCAAACCAAAAACCCACGCCCACACACACACACACACACACCCCAAAACACCAGAACCATCATCACCACGCCCATACACACCAGAAACCATCGCCACCAGCCCCCACACCATCACACCCACACACCAGAACCATCATCACCCCCACACCAGAAACCCTTCACCACCACGCCCACACACACACACACACACCAGAACCTTCATCACCACGCCCCGCACACCACCACCACCACGCCCCCCCCCCACACACACACACACACACACACCAGAACCATCATCACGACCCCCACACCAGAACCATCATCACGCCCACACACACACCAGAACCATCACCACCACGCCCACACACACCAGAACAATCAACACCACGCCCACACACACACCAGAACCATCACCACCACGCCCACACACACACACACACACACCACACACCAGAGCCAAATTATCACCACGCCCACACCAGAACCATCACCCCCACGCCCAACACACCAGAACTATCACCACGACGCCCCACACAACACACACACACACAAAACCAGAACCATCACCACCACGCCCACCCCACACCAGAAACCATCACCACCCCCACAAAACCAGAACCATCACCACCACGCTCACACATACACCGAACCATCACCACCACGCCCAACACACCAAAACCATCCCACCACGCCCACACACCAGAAAACCATCATCAAAACCCACACACACCACACCAGAACCACCACCACCAACCCCACACACACCAAAAACCATCCCCACCACGCCCACACACCACCAGAACCATCATCACCAGGGCCCACACCAGAACCATCACCACCACCCCACACACACGCCAGAACCATCACCCCCACGCCCACACACCACACACACACCGAACCATCATCACCACCCCCACAACCAAAAACCTTCCCCCACCACGCCCACACACACACACACCAAAACCATCACCACGCCCAAAACACACCACCACCACCACCCCACACACACCCCCACCACGCGCACAACACACAACACACACACCACAACACACAACACACACACTCACACACACACCCCCAACACACCAGAACCATCATCACGCCCACACCAGAACCATCACCACCACCCCCCCACACACACCAAAAACCATTAAACCCACGCCCCCACACCCCCAGAACCATCATCACGCCCACACACACACACCAGAACCATCACCACCACGCCCACACACAACCAGAACAATCACCACCACGCCCAAAACACACACCAGAACGACCCACCACCACGCCCACACACACACAACCAGAGCCATTATCACCACGCCACCACCAGAACCGTCACCCCACGCCCACACACACCAGAACCTCACCACCACGCCCACACACACACACCAGAACCATCACCACCAGCCCACACACCCCAGAACCCATCACCACGCACACACACAGAACCATCCCCACCACGCCCATACACACCCAGAACCATCATCACCACGCCCCCACCCCACACACCAGAACCACCACCACCACGCCCCACACACAAAACACACACACACACACACCCCAACACACACACACACACACACACACACACACACACACACACCAGAACCATCACCACGCCCACACACACACCAGAATCATCATCACCAGCCCACACCAAACATACCACCACGCCCACACAAAACCACGCCCACACCCCAAACACACACACACCAAAAACCATCATCACCACGCCCACACCAGAACCCTTCACCACCACGCCCACACCAGAACCATCATCACCACGCCCACACACACACACCAGAACCATCACCACCACGCCCACACACACACCAGAACCATCATCACCCACGCCCCACACCAGAACCATCACCACCACGCCCACACACCAGAACCATCACCACCACGCCCACACACATCACCACCACCACGCCCACAAACGCCCACATACCTTCACCAGTGGTTTACATACGGTGTTTCGCGAGTTTTTCTAGCCAGTCCAGCCTGAGGCCAGACTTCTCAGGTGACTGCCTGATTGGCCAGGCTGTTGTTACCCGCAGGCTGGTCAGCTAGCCATCACAAGCCGGTTGATCAACCACCGGCTCCTCTTCACTTCCCTTCTCAACGTTTCTAGCGCTGACCCAGACTTCAGACGACGTTTTGATACCTTCTGGACCATTTACAAGTCACACTCAAGACATAATTGAACTTGATACTGGCTCAGGATGGATCGAAACGTCGTCTCAAGTTCCCTTTCTAAGTGTAGATTAGTTGTTCATTGTTCCAGCCATGTTGTTAGTTGTTCATTGTTCCAGCCATGTTGTTAGTTGTGCGTTGTTCCAGCCATGTTGTTGTTAGTTGTGAATGGTTCCAGCCATGTTGTTGTTAGTTGTGAATTGTTCCAGCCATGTTGTTGTTAGTTGTGAATTGTTCCAGCCATGTTGTTAGTTGTGAATTGTTCCAGCCATGATGTTGTTAGTTGTGCATTGTTCCAGCCATGTTGTTAGTTGTGAATTGTTCCAGCCATGATGTTAGTTGTGCATTGTTCCAGCCTTGTCGTTAGTTGTGAATTGTTCCAGCCATGTTGTTAGTTGTGCATTGTTCCAGCCATGTTATTAGTTGTGCATTGTTCCAGCCATGATGTTGTTAGTTGTGCATTGTTCCAGCCATGTTGTGCATTGTTCCAGCCATGATGTGCATTGTTCCAGCCATGATGATGTTGTGAATTGTTCCAGCCATGATGTTAGTTGTGCATTGTTCCAGCCATGTTGTTGTTAGTTGTGAATTGCTCCAGCCATGATGTTAGTTGTGAATTGTTCCAGCCATGTTGTGCGTTGTTCCGGCCATGTTGTTAGTTGTGCATTGTTCCAGCCATGATGTTGTGAATTATTCCAGCCATGATGTTAGTTGTGCATTGTTCCAGCCATGTTGTTAGTTGTGAATTGTTCCAGCCATGATGTTGTTAGTTGTGAATTGTTCAAGCCATGATGTTGTTAGTTGTGCATTGTTCCAGCCATGTTGTTGTTGTGAATTGTTCCAGCCATGATGTTAGTTGTGAATTGTTCCAGCCATGTTGTTGTTAGTTGTGCATTGTTCCAGCCATGATGTTGCTAGTTGTGAATTGTTCCAGCCATGATGTTGTGAATTGTTCCAGCCATGATGTTGTTAGTTGTGAATTGTTCCAGCCATGTTGTTGTTAGTTGTGCATTGTTCCAGCCATGATGTTGTTAGTTGTGAATTGTTCCAGCCATGATGATGTTAGTTGTGAATTGTTCCAGCCATGATGTTGTTAGTTGTGAATTGTTCCAGCTATGATGTTGTTAGCTGTGAATTGTTCCAGCCATGATGTTGTTAGTTGTGAATTGTTCCAGTCATGATGTTAGTTGTGAATTGTTCCAGCCATGATGTTGTTAGTTGTGAATTGTTCCAGCCATGATGTTGTGAATTGTTCCAGCCATGATGTTGTGAATTGTTCCAGCCATGATGTGAATTGTTCCAGCCACAGTATTGTGGGTTGTAAATGACTCCAGCCATGGCATTATGGGTTGTATTATCCTAGCATAGGTCATTGTTAAGTAAAGCCTCACCTGAGATATCCTACTATCCCCCAGGATAGTAAGTGTATTTAGGTACAGCTACACATAAATACAGTTACATATATTATCATACATAGTAACATGTGTGTAAATTACCCACCAGGATAACCCCAAAAAAGTCAAAGTGACTTATTGCCATTGTGGTCCTTGTCGAGTGCTGGGGTGTGGCTGGTGCTGTGATTGACTGGTGGTGTGGCTGACTGGTGGTGTGGCTGACTGGTGGTGTGGCTGACTGGTGGTGTGGCTGACTGGTGGTGTGACTGACTGGTGGTGTGGCTGACTGGTGGTGTGGCTGACTGGTGGTGTGGCTGACTGGTGGTGTGGCTGGTGCTGTGACTGGTGTGACTGACTGGTGGTGTGGCTGACTGGTGGTGTGGCTGGTGCTGTGACTGGTGTGACTGACTGGTGGTGTGGCTGGTGCTGTGACTGACTGGTGGTGTGGCTGGTGCTGTGACTGACTGGGGGTGTGGCTGGTGGTGTGACTGGTGGTGTGACTGACTGGTGGTGTGACTGACTGGTGGTGTGACTGACTGGTGGCGTGGCTGACTGGTGGTGTGGCTGGTGGTGTGACTGACCGGTGTGACTAACTGGTGGTGTATCAGGGTACCAATAACACCACACACACTTGCCTCAAGGAAGTACAATTCTACATTATATAGCTTGACTGATGGCTTCCTCTAGCACCTCCCCGCTCCCTCTTAACCACCCACACCACCTATTCCATCCCTGTACTCCATATTTCATATTTGTTCTATCATGCACAGTTATAGTGTTTCTTCATCCTGCAGGATGACCTAGGTTACTTGCTGCTGCTTCCTGTTATATGTATGTCATGATGAAAGTGTTTATGTTGGCTTGCCAGCAAACTGGTTGGCTGGCTGGCTGGCTGGCTGCCTGGCAAGCTGGCTGGCTGCCTGGCAAGCTGGTTAGCTAGTTGGCAGGCTGGCAAAATGGCTGGCAAGCTGGCTGGCTGGTTATCTGGCTGGCTGGCTGGCAAGCTGTCTGGTTGGTATGCTGTCTTGCTGGCAAGCTGTCTGGTTGGTATGCTGTCTTGCTGGCAAGCTGTCTGGCTGGCAATCTGTCTAGCAAGCTGTGTCTGGCTGGCTGGTAAATTGTCTAGCAAGCTGTCTGGCAAGCTGACTGGCTGGCATGCAGGTTGGTATAAGCTGGGCTTGAAGGTCTATGCTTGAAGACACTACCAGTCATTATACTCATGGGGAAGCACTAAATCCGTAGGTACCATAGAGAGGCATTGTAAATATCAGGCAATCGCTGAAGGAGACTCGTTGCAGGACGAGACTTAGCACATAATAATATACTGAAGATGTTGGTTATTGATCTAAATACCTTATTAATGTTTATTTCCGGTGATCAGGTTCAAGTAATGCATTGATAAACACAATGTGTATGGTATGTTGACATATATTTTAGCATATAATGATATACTACAGTAGTCCCTCCCGTATCTGTGGGATAACTTCCAAGACCCATGATAACGTTTAACTGATAAATCGTGCACAAGTCGAGAATTATCACTTTCACTGATGAGAAGCACTTTACAGCTTCTCTTAGACTTTGAAGAACTGCCACCATCACTACTTTTGTGCTTTGAGGCCATTATTAAGCAAAATTATGGGTTGTTTTTGGGCTACAGTAGACCATGGATAACTGAAAGTGTGGAAACCAAAACCATGGGTGGTGGTTCTGCTATACTATAGATGTTGGTTATTACTCTAAATACTGTATTAATCTTTTAAATGTTAATTTCAGGTGAGCAGGTTCGAGTCCTGAGCTACAACAAGTCTGGAGAATGGTGTGAAGCCCACGCTGGTTCTGGGAGGTGGGCTGGGTCCCGTCCAACTATATCACTCCTGTCAACTCGCTGGAGAAACATTCCTGGTACCATGGTCCCATATCCAGAAATACAGCGGAGTACCTCTTGTCCTCCGGTATCAATGGTTCCTTTCTTGTTCGTGAGTCTGAAAGTTCTCCGGGACAGAGATCGATATCTCTCAGATATAATGGTCGTGTTTACCACTACAGAATCAACGAGGATGAAAATTCAAAGGTATTTTTTTGTATACTTTATATTTTAATATTTTCTTGTGTTTGCTGTTTATGTTAAACTAATTACACCTGTAATAATGATAAAATATTTGTATGAAGAAGCCTTAAATATGTACATAACTTGTATAAAACTTAATTCCCGTCTTGATCCATGAAGTTCCTCTTTCCGTATAAAGATTCTGACATTATTAATTGGTAAAATATTCCTTGAAACATGTCTCTAGTCTTTA
The DNA here is from genome assembly GCF_026875155.1 of Cherax quadricarinatus. Lineage (NCBI taxonomy): Eukaryota > Metazoa > Arthropoda > Malacostraca > Decapoda > Parastacidae > Cherax > Cherax quadricarinatus. Next base: position 22,635,480 of record NC_069492.1, read on the forward strand.
ATTAGTTATCCAGGAAAAGCGAGATATACTGTATACTACTTATAATTTTTTTTTAGTGGTAATTACTGTATTTTTTCGTTATACATATAAGGCACATGATTGTCAGCTGCTTGCTGGCACTGTTTACAAACAGTTTTTAAGTAACTTTAGTAAACAACTGCTAAAGCATAATTCAAAGCCTACCCTTGACCCTGACCTTGAGCATATAAGGCACAGGCTGATTTTCCAAGACTTTTTGTGGGGAAAAAAGCATTCCTTATATGCCAGAAAATACAATAGATATCAACTTTTTTAGATTGTATTCCTTACTGTATTGTGTACCCAACAACTATGAAAACATTGTAAAATACAAGATAATTAGTACACTTACGACCTGCCCGACTTACGACCTGCCCGACTTACGACCTGCTCGACTTACGACCTGCCCGACTTATGACCTGCTCGACTTACGACCTGCTCGACTTACGACCTTCTCGACTTACGACCTGCTCGACTTACGACCTGCCCGACTTACGACCTGCCCGACTTACGACCTGCCCGACTTACGACCTGCCGACTTACGACGCACTTACGACCTGCCCGACTTACGACTTCACTCGACCCTCGACTTACGACTGTCGATTATGTTACTGCCGAACTTTCACTGGGAAATAAACAACTATTTGTGTTGTACACAGTGTTTATCCTAAACCTTACAGTATAAAATACAGTACTAACAACATAAAAAGTAAAGTAAAACATGAAATACCAAAATAAAACAATAAAATAAAGTCATTACAAAAATGTTTTGTTGATATTCAGTAGTAAAGTTCGACTTACGACCGGTTTCTCGGAACCGAACTCAGTCGTAAGTCGGATGGTAGGTGTATTTGTTTCCATTGATGTAACAATGTTCAGAGAAGTCTGATAAAGACTCAGTGTGATCTTTGTAATCCCGTTTTTGCACTACTTCTCACAGGATGCACAATAAACTAGTCGTTTAGGATGTGCAGCTACATGCCACCTATAATGGTTCAGGATTAACCCTTTCAGGGTCCAGAGGCCAAATTTCCAAGTGTGCACCAGTGTCCAAGAATTTTCAAAAAATAATTTTGTTATTTTTTCTTATGAAATGGTAGAGAATATTTTTCCGAAGGTAATAAAACAAAAAGTATGAAATTTGATGGAAAATTGATGAAATTATGCTCTTGCGAATTTTGATGTGTCAGCGATATTTATGCATTGGCAATTTTGCGGACTTTGACTCCCATTTTAGGCCAATTACATTATTCCAGTTGACCGAATTGTTAGCTATTTCACTAGTATTACTTCTATTCTATCGATTGAGCACAAGAATTCACCAAGTCAACTGTTTCAGCTACAAAATAAAGTGATCGGAAATTGGTAATTTGGCCAATTTAATGCAAAGTTCAGAATACTCCAATTTCAAAATAGGGTCCAGAATAAACAATGCAGACATTCCTGGCACTAAACTAACATTTTCTCTGTTCATTAGTTACGTTTTCAGGCTTTACTAATGAATTCCATTTTGATTTTTTATTCACATAAACAGTTTTATTCAAACCAAAAAATAGAAGATTTACTGTTATGCAATATTGCAATAATTGTATAAATAATATCAGAACATTTGTGAACATATATTAGACTCACCAGCTGGTGTGTATTAGACGTGTGAGGTCATTTGTTTACTCTTGAACATCGGCAAAAATTTAACATTTCTGCTAATTTGAGCTCAGTTTCAAGCCATTTCCAGTGCTAAAACCAATCAAAATCATCTCTATTTCTGTAACATATCTTCCATTCTATCAAATGAGACCAAGAAATCACAAATACAACTATAAAAAACATACGAAAAAACACTGCGAAGTCGCTGTTTTAATCGAAAATCACGGTCTCAGTTTTTTCTCTCATTATGCACTGTGTGCTGCAGGATTTGTTTTATGTGGTGCACACATACCACATAGATGTATTCTCTCATATCTAGGCCCAAATTTACCACTCACAGCTTATCAGAGTGAGCTGAGCTCATGACGTAGATCTACGGTTTGGACCCTCAACATAAAGCCGTAGATCTACAGCATGGACCCTCAAGGGGTTAACTAAGTTTTCTTTCTCTTCATCAAAGAGATTAAGCATTCTGACTGTAAAATAATGGATTTTTTAGTCAAAATGTTTAAATTTTTGTGGTAAGCAGGAAATAATCTAAAATATTATAAATTATCATCATTTTGATTACAACTTTGATAATCTATATTAGCTTATTTAGGTTTTGCATTAAGACTCAATAACGTCTCCTCATATCAGTTTCACACCTTCAAAACTTATGCAACTTAGTGAAATGAAGGTGGGATGTTTTTGTCTATTTTTGAGAAAAAAAAAATTAACCAGCCTGTTTTTCTCAAACACTAATGAATTGGCACACATACACCAAACTTAATATTGTAATTGATTCTAATAATTTACCTACTATAGATATGTTTATTGGGCAGTAATTTAATGGAATTGACTTATTCCATGATTTTTTGACTCCACATGATTTTTGACTCCACATGATTTTTGACTCCATATGATTTTTGACTCCACATGATTGTTGACTCCACATGATTTTTGACTCCACATGATTTTTGACTCCACATGATTTTTGACTCCACATGATTTTTGACTCCACATGATTTTTGACTCCACATGATTTTTGACTCCACATGATTTTTGACTCCACATGATTTTTGACTCCACATGATTTTTGACTCCACATGATTTTTGACTCCACATGATTTTTGACTCCACATGATTTTTGACTCCACATGATTTTTGACTCCACATGATTTTTGACTCCACATGATTTTTGACTCCACATGATTTTTGACTCCACATGATTTTTGACTCCACATGATGGTTTGGGCAGCAGTGGTCTCAAAGTAGTGGCAATAATTTTTTCAAGTTTTTTGGCTTTTTAATTTTTTTGTACTGTACATGTATACAGTGGAATCTCAGTATACGACCTGAATTCATTCCAGAAGACTATTCAAGTGTTGCTCCATTTGAGCATCGAACAAGTTCTTGCTAACCAATTTTCTGTTTGGTTGACTGTTATCCCTAATCTTCGTAGGCAGCATGGTGACTTATTTATACAAATAATACAGAAACACCAAAAAATGCGAAGAAATATGAAATACAGTGGTCCCTTGCTTTTCGTAGTTCTCGGCAATCATAAATTTCGCCAGTCATAGGGGTATTTTTGTATAAACATGGACTCGCTTTTCATAGGTTGACTCGCGAATAATAGTTCGTCCGGGACGCGTACGCATGGTGTGAGCCAAAGCTGCCTCCCTACCCAGCCAGTCTGGCATTGTTTACCAGTGAGTGAAGGTCCCCTCAAGTGCTCCTACGAAATATTTCATAATATTCCACTCATTTTAGTGCTTGCAAGTACTAAATAAGCTACCATGGCTCCAAAGAAAGCTCCTAGTGCCAAGCCTGTGGTAAAGAAGGTGAGAAATATGTACAGTGACAAAGTCTTGGGCCATTTTAGGGAAGTGTTAAAGAGACGCCAGAAACAGAGCTCTCTCCACAGTTACTTTGCGAGACAGGACTAGAGTGACTCTCAAGGTGGTCCTAGTGGCATTAAGAAACAGAGAAGAGAAGCAACCCCAGAGAAGTAATTGGTACCTGAGGTGTTGCTGGAAGGGGATTCCCCTTCCAAACTATAAACAATCCACTCTCTCTCCTCCTCCAGTCTCCCATACACTAAGAAGAATCACCAATAAAGGTAAGTGTTATGCTGTTAATGTTTCATTCATCATTTCCCATTGTATTGTTTATGTACTACATGTATATTTCATGTAAAAAATCTTTTTGTTTTAATACTTCTGGGTGTCAGGAATGGATTAATTGTATTTACATTATTTCTTATGGGGAAAATTGATTCGCAAATTGTAAATTTCGTTTATAGTAGCTCCTCCAGGAACGGATTAATTACGAAAAACGAGGGACCACTGTAGTTTACAGCGAAGTTCTCACAGGTCGTATTTGTTTGGTTGAGTGCTGAGCTCTGTTCGAGTAGGGAGCTGGTTGTATACCGAGGTTCCACTGTATAGTGTTATGAATGATGTAAAAATAATCCATACCATCTGTACAATGTGTTATATTTAATTATGTTAATAAAAATAAATGTATGGAGTGTTATGAATGGCACAGAAGAGATTAAACTCACATTGTAGAGACCTAAACTTTGTGTACTAATGTTGGTAATTTTTCAGTTATATGTGTCGTCAGAGTTCCGCTTCAACACCCTGGCAGAGTTGGTACACCATCATTCACAACACGCAGATGGACTCATCACTCAGTTACTGTATCCTGCCCCAAAGAGAAATAAACCGACTGTATTTGGTCTCACCCCAGGTACTGCAATGTGTTTATATTATACACGTGCTCCTCGACTTATGGTGTGGTGTTATGTTCCGACGAACCCGCCATAAGTTGAATACGAATGTGATCTGCCAGATAAATAAATAAATAATGTGTCACTAAATAAGTAAATAAACAAATAATTACTGTATCTAACTAAATACCAGTATTGAAAAGTAAATAAATGAATACAAGTTATGGACTTGTTGCTTTCATGTTGGGTAATTATCTTAAGTTTTATTTCCAAAGTAATTGTTTTTGTACCATCAGAAAGTCAAAATATCATAAGTTGAGGAGCATCTGTACTTATTCCTGAATTAAGAGAGGAAAATTTCTGTAATGCTTTGGTCTGTCTTGGCCCTTTATCAAGTGTCTTAATAATGGTCTCGTATGGTCCGGACTGTAACAATGTTGGTAGAATTACTGACATTATGTTAGAATTACCAACAATGTGTTAGAATTACCGACAATATGTTAGAATTACCGAGAATGTGTTAGAATTATCGACAATATGTTAGCAGAATTACCGACAATAAAATGTCTAATTACATGCAAGTAATGTGACATTTTATTGTGGCAACTTTTCACTTTCTAGGAGTGTGTCAAGCTGTAACTGCTTAACAAAGCTCCTGCAGGATCAATATTGTTACTTTAACCTTGACTGTCATTGATACTGCTACAATATAAAGTGTTGTTGCAGGAACAATATTGTAACTTTAGTCTTGAGTGTTACTGATACCACTACAATATAAAGAGTTAACCTTCGATGTACTGGACACTTCAGAGCCTGACGAGTGGGAGATAGAGAGAACAGACATAGCAATGAAGCACAAGCTGGGAGGCGGCCAGTATGGTGATGTATATGAAGCTGTATGGAAGAGATATAACATCTGTGTTGCTGTTAAGACTCTCAAGGTATGTACCTGCCGTACTCTTCTTGACCTTCAAAGTCCAACCACCATTGATTACCTTATGTTTCTCAGGCACTCTATGACCCCTACAGGTTTAGCTATTTCCAGTGAAGAAAGCAGTATTAACTTCACTTCCCCAAGGTTGTATGATCGTAATGGGTTTAATATTATCTTCCCCAGGGTCTGTATGATCTTAATTAGTAAAATATTTCTCTTTGAATATAATAATAAGGTAACTTTGGTTACCTTAAAATGTGTTACTCATTCCCATATTATTGATATTAGTGATACCTATATGTTTCAGGTGTTTAATATCAATTGTTATTAAAGTTGTTTAGGGTCCAGTTTATTTTATTATATGTTGTGAAGATTTAGTGGTTTGTAACTAGTCATTTGGACTTTGAAATATATTGACAGATTTGTCCATCATGATTGTATAAAGTACTATTGTGACTATAACTTTTATCAAATGTACTCCTGTGTTTCACAGATTTTTATATATCATATTACTTGTTCTGACTTTCTCCATACTGTACCTCTTTACCTGATGTGTCTTCTTGTTTGGTTGCTCAGTTGTGACTTGATAATGGTCCAGGACTAACCAAAATACAGTAGAACCCCCATATCTGTGGACTCAATTTCCATGGTTTACCATGGCCCAAAAATAACCCTTAATTTTGTTTAACAATGGCTCCAAAGCACGAAAGTAGTGATGCTGACAGTTTGTCAAAGCCAGAGAGAAGCCAAAAAGTGCTTCCCATCAGTAAAAAAAGTGCTAATTCCTGACTTATTGTGCGTAATTTATCAGTTGCACTTTATCATAGGTATGTATGTATGTAAATGAAAAATGACATACGGTGGACCCCCAGTTATCGTAATTAATCTGTTCCAGAGAGTGTGACTAAAACCAATTTGAGGATATCCGAATTCATTTTCCCCATGAGAAATAATGTAAATCCAATTAATCTGTTCCAGACACCCAAAAATATTAAAAAAAATATTTTTTGTACATGAAATATACATTTACCTACTCAGAAAACAGAGAGACATGAAGAATAAACAATAATAACTTGACAATTACCTTCATTGAAGACTTGTTAATATATGGAAGACAGGAGGAGAGGAGAGGATGGAGGAGTTACTATTGTTTGGAAGGGGAATCCCCTTCCATAAAGACTTCAGGTACCAAGTCCTTTTCTGAGGTTACTTCCCTTCTTTGTTTTTTAATGTCACTAGGACCAGCATGAGAGTCACTGGACCCCTGTTGCTCAAAACATTGTTCCAGAGAGCTCTGTTTCTGGTATTTCTTTAAAATTTCCCTAAAATGGGACATGACTTTGTCATTGTACATGTTGCCAACACAGCCAGTACGTGTTGCCAACATGACCAGCAACAGCTTTGTCAGGGTGATGCTCATCCATAAATGCTTGCACCTCACTCCACTTTGCACAAATGTCCTTAATCTTTGAAGAAGGCACCTTCTTCCATCTCTCTTCCTCCTCCTCTGAAGGAAGTTCCTCAGCTGTGGTCTGTTGCTGTTGCAGATGAAGGTCTTGCAGCTCTTCATTGGTCCTTCACCAACTCTTCCATATCCTTGCCACTCATCTCCAACCCTGTGGAATTCCCCACTGCCACAATACTTTCCACAACTGCTGTAGGCTCGTCAGAGTCGGCCCCAAACCCTTCAAAATCCCTCTCTTGGACACATTCTGGCCACAGTTTTCTCCAAGCAGAGTTCAAAGTCCTGGAAGTCACTCCCACCCAAGCCTACCTATAAGGTTTATGCAGTAGAGGATATTGAAGTGAAGTGATCTTTCCAGTACTTTCTAGGATCAATTCAGTGTCCGAGGTTATGTCAAAGCACCTTTGAAACATTGCTTTGGTGTAGTTTTTTGAAGCTTGAAATGACCTGCTGGTCCATGCGCTGGAGGACAGGAGTGGTATTAGGGGGCAAGAATTTCACTGTGATAACACGAAACTCCTCCACAGTTTGGTCATCCAAGTCTGGAGGATGAGCAGGAGCATTGTCCAGTACCAGGTGGCACTTGAGTTCCAATTTATTTTCCAGGAGGTATTTCTTCATACTTCATTGAACCAGTCAAGGAAAATTTCCCTTGTGACCCATGCCTTATTGTTTGCCTTCCACATTACACACAATTTACTCTTGATAACACTATTTTTCTTGAACACTCTGGGATTTTCAGAGTGATACACCAGTAAAGGCTTCACTTCGAAATCCCCACTAGCATTACTACAAAACATGAGTTAGCCTGTCTTTCATTTGCTTGTGTCCTGGGAGTGCCTTTTCCTTCTGTGTGATATAGGTCCTCTGGCATTTTCTTCCAAAAGAGGCCTGTTTTGTCACAATTGAACACTTGTTGGGGATTGAATTGTTCAGCCTCTATGTACCCCTTGAATTCCTGAACATATTTTTCAGCCGCATATTTGTCAGAACTTGCAGCCTCGCCATGCCTTACCACACTGTATATGCCACTACGCTTCTTAAATCTCTCAAACCACCCTTTGCTGGCCTTAAATTTACTAACATCAGCACTAGTTCCAGGTATTTTTTTTACGAGATCATCATGCAACTGCCTTGCCTTTTCACAAATTATCAACTGCATAACACTATCTCCTGATAACTGTTTTTCGTTGATCCACACCAACAATAAAGTCTCCACTTCTTTGCGTATTTGCAATCTCTGTTTTGTAAGCATATTTGCACCTTTTGCAACAACAGCTTCCTTGATTTCCTTTTTCTTAAGAGGCCACAATGGAAGTGATGGTTGTATGGAGTTTCTTATACAACCTGGCAAGGTCTGCCACACGTACTCCACTTTGATATTTTGCAGTGGGTGAGATGTTATCAACAAATTTTGTTGAAAATAAGAAAAAGTTTTGGAGTGAGATTAACAAGTTAAGGAAGCCTAGAGAACAAATGGATTTGTCAGTTAAAAATAGGAGAGGAGAGTTATTAAATGGAGAGTTAGAGGTATTGGGAAGATGGAGGGAATATTTTGAGGAATTGTTAAATATTGATGAAGATAGGGAAGCTGTGATTTCGTGTATAGGGCAAGGAGGAATAACATCTTGTAGGAGTGAGGAAGAGCCAGTTGTGAGTGTGAGGGAAGTTCGTGAGGCAGTAGGTAAAATGAAAGGGGGTAAGGCAGCCGGGATTGATGGGATAAAGATAGAAATGTTAAAAGCAGGTGGGGATATAGTTTTGGAGTGGTTGGTGCAATTATTTAATAAATGCATGGAAGAGGGTAAGATACCTAGGGATTGGCAGAGAGCATGCATAGTTCCTTTGTATAAAGGCAAAGGGGACAAAAGAGAGTGCAAAAATTATAGGGGGATAAGTCTGTTGAGTATACCTGGTAAAGTGTATGGTAGAGTTATTATTGAAAGAATTAAGAGTAAGACGGAGAATAAGATAGCAGATGAACAAGGAGGCTTTAGGAAAGGTAGGGGGTGTGTGGACCAGGTGTTTACAATGAAACATATAAGTGAACAGTATTTAGATAAGGCTAAAGAGGTCTTTGTGGCATTTATGGATTTGGAAAAGGCGTATGACAGGGTGGATAGGGGGGCAGTGTGGCAGATGTTGCAGGTGTATGGTGTAGGAGGTAGGTTACTGAAAGCAGTGAAGAGTTTTTACGAGGATAGTGAGGCTCAAGTTAGATTATGTAGGAAAGAGGGAAATTATTTCCCAGTAAAAGTAGGCCTTAGACAAGAATGTGTGATGTCACCATGGTTGTTTAATATATTTATAGATGGGGTTATAAGAGAAGTAAATGCGAGGGTCTTGGCAAGAGGCGTGGAGTTAAAAGATAAAGAATCAAACATAAAGTGGGAGTTGCCACAGTTGCTCTTTGGTGATGACACTGTGCTCTTGGGAGATTCTGAAGAGAAGTTGCAGAGATTGGTGGATGAATTTGGTAGGGTGTGCAAAAGAAGAAAATTAAAAGTGAATACAGGAAAGAGTAAGGTTATGAGGATAACAAAAAGATTAGGTGGTGAAAGATTGGATATCAGATTGGAGGGAGAGAGTATGGAGGAGGTGAATGTATTCAGATATTTGGGAGTTGACGTGTCAGCGGATGGGTCTATGAAAGATGAGGTGAATCACAGAATTGATGAGGGGAAAAGGGTGAGTGGTGCACTTAGGAGTCTGTGGAGGCAAAGAGGGGAATGTATGAGAGTATAGTTTTACCAACGCTTTTATATGGGTGTGAAGCATGGGTGATGAATGTTGCAGCGAGGAGAAGGCTGGAGGCAGTGGAGATGTCATGTCTGAGGGCCATGTGTGGTGTGAATATAATGCAGAGAATTCGTAGTTTGGAAGTTAGGAGGAGGTGCGGGATTACCAAAACTGTTGTCCATAGGGCTGAGGAAGGGTTGTTGAGGTGGTTCGGACATTGTAGAGAGAATGGAGCGAAACAGAGTGACTTCAAGAGTGTATCAGTCTGTAGTGAAAGGAAGGCGGGGTAGGGGTCGGCCTAGGAAAGGTTGGAGGGAGGGGGTAAAGGAGGTTTTGTGTGCGAGAGGCTTGGACTTCCAGCAGGCATGCGTGAGCGTGTTTGATAGGAGTGAATGGAGACAAATGGTTTTTAATACTTGACGTGCTGTTGGAGTGTGAGCAAAGTAACATTTATGAAGGGGTTTAGGGAAACCGGCAGGCCGGACTTGAGTCCTGGAGATGGGAAGTACAGTGCCTGCACTCTGAAGGAGGGGTGTTAATGTTGCAGTTTAAAAACTGTAGCGTAAAGCACCCTTCTGGTAAGACAGTGATGGAGTGAATGATGGTGAAAGTTTTTCTTTTTCGGGCCACCCTGCCTTTGTGGGAATCGGCCAGTGTGATGATAATAAAAAAAATGTCTATCTTGAATTCTATAGTGTTTCTGACCTTCTTTACCAAAGGGCTGGCACTAGAAGATTTTTTGGTCCCATAGTGGCTTATTTAGCAGTTGCAAGCACAAAAAGAATGGAATATTATGAAATGTATTGTATGAACGCATGGGGCGACGGTCACTCACTGATAAACAATAGTAAACTGACTGTGAATGCTGTGGGATGGTGTGTGGAGCTGCTCGGGGATGCTTGGGTCCACTCATACGCATTTGGGACGAATGACTATTACTGAGGTAAATGACGATCACTGAGCTAATATTTTGACAAAAAAATGTTACGATTACTGAATATTACGAAATCCGAGTACTACGATATCCGGGGGTCCACTGTATATAGGGTTTGCTGCTACCCATGGTTTTGGGTATCCACTGTAGATCTTGGAAGATATCTCTCGTGGATATGTGGGACTACTGTATACTCTAAATTTCCTTGCAACAGAGTGGGTTATTTATGAATTAGTATTATAATATGTAATTTTAGGAGGACACCATGGCTTTGAAGGATTTCTTGGAAGAGGCGGCGATTATGAAGGCCATGAAACATCCGAACCTAGTGCAGTTACTGGGGGTGTGCACACGAGAACCTCCGTTCTATATAGTGACAGAGTTCATGACTCGTGGCAACCTGCTAGACTACCTGAGGGTGTGTAGTCACGACGAAGTCAACGAAGTGGTCCTTCTCTACATGGCTACGCAGGTTGCGGCAGCTATGGAGTACCTCGAGGAGAGGAATTTTATACACAGGTGACAGTTGAGTACTTGCACATCAACCCCTTCTACTTTTCCCACTGATCTATTTTCCTCTCACAGTCCTATTTCCACACCAATGAAACTCACTTCTACAATTCTGTTTCCACACCAATTAAACTCCCACAATCCTATATCTACACCAATCAGACTCACTCCCACAATCCTATTTTCACACCAAACTCCCACAATCCAATTTCCACAAATCAAACTGAGGAGGCTGGAAATAGTGGTGTGAATATTATGCAGAGAATTTGAAGTGTGGAGACTGGAAGAGGGTATAGGGGTTACCAGAAGTATTCTTCAGAAGACTGAGGAGGGGTTGTTGAGGTGGTTTGGTACATTTAGAGAGAGTGGAGCAAAACAGGATGGATAGGAGGATGTATAAATCTGGGGTGGAGGGAAGGAGGGGTAGGAGTCAATCCAGGAAAAGTTGAAGGGGGAAGGGTAGATAGGTTTGAGTACTAGGCTTGGACATCCAGTGAGTTTGTGTGAATGTGTTAGATACAAGTGAGTGGAGGCAAGTGGTTTTTATGACTTGATGTGCTGTTGGAGTGTGATCAAGGTAAAATTTATGAAGGGATTCAGGGACACAGGCAGACTTGAGTTATAGAGGTGGGAAGCACAGTCTTTGCACTGAAGGGTCATTTGAACTATGATCCCTGCATGCTGCTGGGAAGACAGCAAGTGAATGAGTGACGATGAAAGTGTTTCCTCTTTTTTCAGGTCTCTTCGTCTTTCATCTTAGGGAAAAGTGGCCGTTCCTTTAAAAAATATCAAATATATATAAAGTTCAGAATATATAATATTAATATTCAGTGTAGTTCATTTGCTATTTCTGCAGTCTGCTTTTTCTCTTGTACTGAGAAGTAATGCTGATTAATTGCTGTACTAAAAATAATATTGGTTAGTGTGTTATTAAGAAATAATACTAGTGTTAGTGTTGTATTAAGCAATACTGGTATTAGTGTTGCACTAAATAGCATTACTAATATGTATTTGTGTTGTATAGAATTGTAATACTAATTAGAGTTTGGTTTCCACAGAGACTTGGCTGCTAGAAATTGTTTAGTTGGTGAAAATCACTTAGTTAAAGTAGCGGACTTTGGCTTGGCGCGACTGATGAGGGATGACACCTACACTGCTCACGCTGGTGCCAAGTTTCCCATCAAGTGGACGGCACCAGAGGGCCTCGCATATAATAAATTCTCCACGAAGGTAAGATATTGTACAAAAGAACAAAAAGGTACAATACCGTGACTGGAACAATACACAGATAACCCGCACATAGGAGAAAGAAACTTACGACAACATTTTGGTACAACTTTGACCATCAGCTTTCTCCTAGGTGTGAGATATTTGTGTATTGAACAAAGATTTTTTTTAACACTGACTGTCTCCAACTGAGACAAGGTGACCCAAAACATGCCAAGCTTTACTTGGCATTTACTTTTCAGGTCACCCTACTAAGGTAGGGTGACCTGTAAAAGAAGAAACACTTTCACCATTATTCGCTCTATCACTGTCTTGCCAGAGGTGTGCCGACGCTACAGTTCAAAAACTGCAACATATCTCCACCCCTCCTTCAGAGTGCCGGCACTGTACTTGTCACCTCCAGGACTCAAGTCCAGCTACCCGACTGGTTTCCCAGAATATAGGAAGCTCAAAGATCAGTGTGTCACCTCTTTCATTTTCTTCATTAGGTTGAAGGTTGTACCACAGAAACATACAAAGGCTCTGAAGCCTTTTAATTAAATGGTCATGACTGGCTGTTGTAAGCTTACAAGGACAATTTCAGTGCCTCACAGGACATTAGGTTAATTTTTTATGTTATAACTTTTTTGATTAGTAGATAACTCAAAAAATTAAGGATAGTATAGAAAAATGTATGACACTTGAGAAAAATGTTTGTATAGAGGTAAAGGGAAATTAACTAACATATACTAAAACTTTTTCCAGTCCGATGTGTGGGCCTTCGGCATCTTACTGTGGGAATTTGCGACCTATGGAGTATCTCCATATCCGGGAGTCGACCTCACTAATGTTTACCACTTGCTGGAGTCCGGCTACAGGTATAAATTTTCTCATTATTATTATTATAATCAAAACTAAGCACTAAACCCACAAGGTCATTGAGGTTGCTTCAGTGCTTGTGCAAATACGGTACTTAAACAGTTAATTTTTTACAACGTTGAATCCTCAGTTACGGAAACATGCCAGATATAACTATCCTATGTGGTGTGTGTTTATATGTTATAAGTCAATTTTTTGTAAGTTGGAACACGAGGAATGGAGCATGTTGATGAGTCAGCGGTCACCCTAAAGGTATACAGTGGACCCCTGGTTTACGATATTATTTCATTCCAGAAGTATGTTCAGGTGCCAGTACTGACCGAATTTGTTCCCATAAGGAATATTGTGAATTAGAATAGTCCATTTCAGACCCCCAAACATACACGTACAAACGCACTTACATAAATACACTTACATAATTGGTTGCATTGGAAGGTGATCATATACCGGGGGTCCACTGTATTTTATCTACTTAAATATGCATTCCTATAAACTTCCTAGATTATAGCTCAAATAATTTTCTTATAATCATGTACAATGACATACTTTATCTACTTACATATACATGCATTACATATTCATTGAGTCACTGTTATTGTCATGCCTTAATGTCCTGGTATACATATGTATAATGTCTGTTTCCCTATAGTCTAAGCTAGGCTAAAGCTTGCCTGAAATACCCTGTATAACCATAGGCTTTCTGCATGCATTATCAAGTTTCACCCATTACTGTATAAAGAATGTATCATGTAGAAATAGATGTTTGAATCTGAACTTGAATTAAATTGTAATAAACACCTGTCAGTGAATAAACAGAAAGGTGGACAAGGAGCTCTGTTAGAGTTCTGGACTGTCAAGACAGTAGAGGGTCAGACTATCAATTTATGGACCACAATTTGAGACCCTCGTCCACCCTTCTGTCTATTCATTTAAATTTGAATTTGAAATAAAAATGAGTAGTAGATTTCACAAAATATATTGTTTTCAGGATGGATTGTCCTCAAGGGTGTCCAGTACGTGTGTATGAGCTCATGAAACAATGTTGGCTTTGGAACCCTGCCGACCGACCCACGTTCTCACACATCCATCATGCATTAGAGACAATGTTCCAGGAGACATCCATTACTGAGGGTAAGAAAAAATGAATAAACTTTTTGAATCTTTCATTTCATTACGAAATGAAAACCTAAAGTGTAATGACACCCAAAAGTGTAATGACAACCTTTAAGTGTAATGACAACTTGTCATTGCTCAGTAATTAACTCCCATGGCGACAGCAACTTGGAATATTAATCGATTATTGTGAAATGTTAACTTGCAATATCACTCTAATGTTTTTGTTAGAAAACTAAACATTTTGAATATTGCAATTCATAATGTTAACTTGAAAAGGTTTGTAATAACAATAAGTGTAGGAGAGCCCCACATATACAGAAATTTTCTGTGTTTCACATTTTTGTTGGTTTTCAATTGAGCCATTGTTCCACCCGCTGGTTATTATCGCCGGCAGTTGGAACACAATGAACAGTTGCTCGGTTTGAAGCCATCAAAAAATTGGAACACTGAAAAAAGGTGCTGTTTAAGTATGACCCTCCTGCATACATTTGTAATTCACAGGGTAATATTTAGTGAAGGGATTCAGGGAAACTGGTTATTTTTATATAGCTGGATTTAAGTCCTGGAAATGGGAAGTACAATGCTTGCACTCTAAAGGAGGGGTTTGGGATACTGGCAGTTTGGAGGGATATGTTGTGTATCTTTATATGTATATGATTCTAAACTGTTGTATTCTGAGCACCTCTGCAAAAACAGTGATAATGTGCGAGTGAAAATGGAAGTGTTGAATAATGATGAAAGTATTTTCTTTTTGGGGATTTTCTTTCTTTTTGGGTCACCCTGCCTCGGTGGGAGACGGCCGACTTGTTAAAAAAAAAACCTACACTTAAGAAATTTCAGATAACGTTTCAGTCTGTCCTGGATCTTTGTTTTGACTTTTTGTTTTGTTTGGGTATTTTACAGATTGTTCTGGTCAAATTAGTGTGACTTGTATTCTTCGTAAATTTGTGACATTGAAGTGTAATTTTGTGTTTATAGAAGTGGAGCAACAGTTAGCAGCTGGAGGAGGAAGGAAGACAAGAGGGACAGCCTCCTCCAGCACACACCAACAGTGGAGTGAAGATCAACTTCCCACAAGCCCTCGAACATCTTCCGCTCGACAGTAAGTTGACTAACAAAGGTACTTTCAGCAGAGCAAGTCTTTATTAAATAACATTTATCTTGTAGGTGAACTTAATCAAGAATTTGACTTGAAAGAAAAGTCATCTTGGAGCATTTGTAATTCTCTACTTATTGGCATTTTGACTCGCCCATTTAATTGCTCTTTTTTTTCACCATTTGCTCTACTTGTAATGCATCTGTATATGCAAGTAATTTTTTATGAATATAAAAGGATATGGGAAGTACAATGCCTGTACTTTAAAGGAGGAGTTTGGGATATTGGCAGTTTGGAGGGATATGTTGTGTATCTTTGTATGTATATGCTTCTAAACTGTTGTATTCTGAGCACCTCTGCAAAAACAGTGATTATGTGTGACTGAGGTGAAAGTGTTGAATGATGATGAAAGTATTTTCTTTTTGGGAATTTTCTTTCTTTTTGGGTCACCCTGCCTCGGTGGGAGACGGCCGACTTGTTAAAAAAAAAATGGAAGGAGTATTGGTGAATGTGTTGTTCTTAGGGTCACTTTTAGTGGGGAAATAGACAGTGTGTTAGAGAAAAAAATGGATGAAAAATCTAATATATTAGTAGCACTTGCCAGTATGCAGAGAATCCCTCACTACAGCCAATACTAAAATTGACATTAGTATAATTTATCTTAATCCTGCCTAGCCTTTTTTTGGTCTGTGTTAAATTAGTACAGTATTATTTAACATAAATGAATTATATTAATTATCTGATGTTCAGACTGATTTTCTTGTGATATTGTAACAATGAATTTAATAGTTGGCTTGACTGGCAAAACAATCGTGGCTTTAGAAGTGAATATTGCAAGCTCTGCCTAAAAAGCATGACGTGTGCAAGAAATCAGTGTTATAGCCTACTTTTAGGCTTACTGAAAAAAAAAGCTTATTGTATCATAGATCTTTAATATACACAAATAACCCACACATAGCAGAGAAGAGCTTATGACAATGTTTGGGTCCAACTTAGACCATTTACAAAGTCACACCTATGTGTGGGTTATTTGTGTATTGTTCCAGTCACAGTATTGTGGCTTTTAGTTTTTTATAGTTCTTATATAAATGGTATGTTGTGTATCTTTATACGTATATGCTTCTAAACTGTTGTATTCTGAGCACCTCTGCAAAAGCAGTGATAATGTGTGAGTGTGGTGAAAGTGTTGAATGATGATGAAAGTATTTTCTTTTTGGGGATTTTCTTTCTTTTTTTGGGTCACCCTGCCTCGGTGGGTCACCCTGCCTCGGTGGGAGACGGCTGACTTGTTAAAAAAAAAAAAAAATGTGATTAAAAATGACTGTTTAAAAAGACAGAGAGAAAGTATCATTATAAAATATCATATGGCCTGATCAGCAGGAATATAAAGAAGCAATAATGATACTGGTTCAATGTCCTTTTAAATAGTAGCTTTTAATTATTGTTTTTCATTATGAAGTCAAGATAAATTGTGTGTTTAATATTAATTCTTTGCTTTAAGAAGAAGCAACAAGAACAAGCACAACATGATGGATGAAGGAAGTAGTCCAAACTTGCCTCGAGAAGTTCGACCAAGTCCAGGTATCCTCTCCGCTCGATCAACAGTGGTCCAACTTAGACGCACTACCAATAAGAAGGGTAAACAGGCGCCAGCACCTCCCAAGAGAACGAGGTAATGGCATAGTTTAGTACATCTTTGTACTTAGGAAATATTCCCATGTAATTCAAGTGTACCTTGACTTTCAGGTATTTTATATCAATCCATATTCATGATTAATTTTTTTTACACTGACTCAAGACTGTTGTAGTAAAGTGACTGTCTCTAAAATATGAACATTGGTAAAGTGAGTTTGATGGTAACGTGAGAATGTTGAGTGTTGCTCTAGTGCTTTCCAAGTCTGCTCATTGCTCTGTTTATTTGTTTTTACATCAGAATGTAGTCTTGCTTTAATCTTCTATTGCATTTATTGTTGTTAATGCATGTTATAATGTTAAATTTGGTTAATAAGTGTCTTATCTAACCTAAACAGTGTACATAATTTGCTTAAGGATATGAAGAAAACAGTGTTACATTAGGAAGATAGGTAGTTTATATAAGGCTTGATATGCACTCAAATTAAGTAGTAATAAATAACTGTCAGTGAAGGTAAGGTATATAAGGGCGGACGAGGGGCGTCAACCACACACTCAAAATTGACACTCTACTGGAATGGTAGAGCATCAGACTATCTATTTGCAGACCGGGGTCAGAGGTTATCATTCACATTTCTGTTTATTCAAGGCTTGATACATGAAAGGATAATTTAATACAGTGGACCCCCGCCTTACGATCAGCTCCCAATGCGACCAGTTATGTAAGTGTATTTATGTAAATGCGTTTGTACGTGTATGTTTGGAGGTCTGAAATGGACTAATCTAATTCACAATATTCCTTATGGGACCAAATTCCTTCAGTAATGACACCTGAACATACTTCTGGAATGAAATAATATCGTAAACTGGGGGTCCACTGTACTCTGTAAAAAGTGTAAACTTTATGATTGAAATTTTATGCTGAAGCTCAGTAATACATTTTTACTTTGTCAAGCAAATCACATTGCTCCATCTTTCCTGTATCTTGACCTTTTTCATAATTCTTGGTTCTCATCTTTCTGTGAAGAAAATATAATAAAACTTTGATAATATTTTGGAACCAGCATTAAATCATAATAAAACAATTGCAAACAAACCATGGAATGTGTGGGGTTTGAACCCAAGGCAAACGAGTCCTAAAATTCACAGGCCAATACGTTGACAACTTGGCCTGTGACTTGTAGGACTCACTTACCAGGGGTTCAAAACCCACTCGTTCTCTGGTTTGGTGTTAAATGGTGGTGAAAGTGAAGTTATGTTGTTTTTTAAAATATAGTATGTAATGGGTGAAATACTACAATAGTTTGGCGAGATATAAGCGACTATTGGCAGAAAGGTGGGCTAGTGCAAAGATGAGTAGTGGGGGGGGGGGGGGGGGGGGGTTGAAGAGGGTTGGAATAGTTTTAAAAATGCAGTATTAGAATGTGGGGCAGAAGTTTGTGGTTATAGGAGGGTGGGGGCAGGAGGAAAGAGGAGTGATTGGTGGAATGATGAAGTAAAGGGTGTGATAAAAGAGAAAAAGGTAGTTTTACGAGAGGTTTTTACAAAGCAGAAGTGTTATAAGAAGAGCAGAGTATATGGAGAGTAAAAGAAAGGTGAAGAGAGTGGTGAGAGAGTGCAAAAGGAGAGCAGATGAAAGAGTGGGAGAGGCACTGTCAAGAAATTTTAATGAAAATAAGAAAAAATTTTGGAGTGAGTTAAACAAGTTAAGAAAGCCTAGGGAAAGTATGGATTTGTCCGTTAAAAACAGAGTAGGGGAGTTAGTAGATGGGGAGGGAGGTATTAGGTAGATGGCGAGAATATTTTGAGGAACTTTTAAATGTTGAGGAAGAAAGGGAGGCGGTAATTTCATGCACTGGCCAGGGAGGTATACCATCTTTTTGGAGTGAAGAAGAGCAGAATGTAAGTGTGGGGGAGGTACGTGAGGCATTACGTAGAATGAAAGGGGGTAAAGCAACTGGAACTGATGGGATCATGACAGAAATGTTAAAAGCAGGGGGGATATAGTGTTGGAGTGGTTGGTACTTTTGTTTAATAAATGTATGAAAGAGGGGAAGGTAAACCCAGGGATTGGCGGAGAGCATGTATAGTCCCTTTATATAAAGGGAAAGGGGACAAAAGAGATTGTAAAATTATAGAGGAATAAGTTTACTGAATATACCAGGAAAAGTATATGGTAGAGTTATAATTGAAAGAATTAGAGGTAAGACAGAATGTAGAATTGCGGATGAGCAAGGAGGCTTCAGAGTGGGTAGGGGATGTGTAGATCAAGTGTTTACATTGAAGCATACATGGACCCCCGCATAACGATTTTAATCCGTGCAAGAAAGGGTTGATTGTTATGGAATAAATCGGTATGTGAATGAATTTTCCCATAAGGGAAAAAATGGAAATAAAATTAATCGTTGCAAGACACCCAAAAGTATGAAAAAAAAAATTTTACCACATGAAATATACATTTTCCTACACACAAAGAGAGTGAATACATGCACAATAGTAGAGTAGTAACATGCAAATATATATTGTGCTGTACTACTCTAAAATGAAGATAAATGACACTTACCTTTATTGAAGATGCAGCAATGACTGATGAGACACTGTGTCCTGGGAGTGCCTTTCCTCCTGAGTATGTAGGTCCTGTTTGGCATTTCTTCCAGAACAGGGCCTTATCAACTGTGTAATGCCACTCGATTCTTAAAATCTCTCAAAACCAACCTTTGTGGCTTAAATTCACCAATATGAGCACTAGTTCCAGCATTTTTCCCTGTTCACTGGGTGTTAGTCGACTTGTGTGGGTTGATCTGGGAGACAAGAAATTAAGGAAACCCAATGGAAATAATTAGGGCAGTCTTCGATGGGCAAATGATTTTTGGGTTATCCTGGGTGGCAAACCTCTGGGTTAATTGTTCTTGGTATTCTCAATAAGCCACACCAACAACGGTGCTACAGCAGCAGCCCGCAGCTGACGGTGGTACAGCATGCAAAAGACGATGCTACAGCAGCAGCAGACGATGCTACAGCAGCAGCAGACGATGTTCAGAGCAAGGCAGACGATGCTACAGCAGCAGCAGGCACAGACGATGCTACAGCAAGCGCAGCAGCTGACGGTGTACAGCGCAACAGACGATGCTACAGCAGCAGCAGATGTCAGCAGCAACAGACGATGTTACAGCAGCAGCAGACGATGCTACAGCAGCAGCAGCAGCTGACAGTGCAGCAGCAGCAGCAGCTGTACCACCAATAGTAGCGATGGTTGATTGGGGTTTATTATACAACCTGGCCAGCTCGGAGACACGCACTCCACTTTCATACTTATCAATGATCTTTTTCTTCATCTCTATTGTAATTCTCACCCTTATTGCTGTAGGGTTGGCACTAGAAGCTTTCTTGGGGCCCATGGTCACTTATTTTCCAGAAATAGCACCGAAAAAACTGTAATAATACGAAATATTCCGATTGTATGCTTGGATGTTACCGCGGAGGCTGGCTGGTAAACAATGCCACTGGCGGAACATGTGAGCGTGGCTCAGGCCGCACATTGGACGCGTCTCGGACGAAAATCGGTGAGCGGGTTTTTAAGCGGTATGTGAGGCAAAATTTTTGCGATTAAAGCAAGCGGTATGCGGATTAATCGCTATGTGATGCCATCGTTATGCGGGGGTCCACTGTATATGCGAACAGTATTTAGATAAAGGTAGGGAAGTTTTTATTGCATTTATGGATTTAGAAAAGGCATATGATAGAGTGGATAGAGGAGCAATGTGGCAGATGTTGCAAGTTTATGGAATAGGTGGTAAGTTACTAAATGCTGTAAAGAGCTTTTATGAGGATAGTGAGGCTCAGGTTAGGGTGTGTAGAAGAGAGGGAGAATACTTCCCGGTAAAAGTAGGTCTTAGACAGGGATGTGTAATGTCACCATGGTTGTTTAATATATTTATAGATGGGGTTGTAAAAGAAGTAAATGCTAGGGTGTTTGGGAGAGGGGTGGGATTAAATTATGGGGAATCAAATTCAAAATGGGAATTGACACAGTTACTTTTTGCTGATGATACTGTGCTTATGGGAGATTCTAAAGAAAAATTGCAAAGGTTAGTGGATGAGTTTGAGAATGTGTGTAAAGGTAGAAATTTGAAAGTGAACATAGAAAAGAGTAAGGTGATGAGGGTATCAAATGATTTAGATAAAGAAAAATTGGATATCAAATTGGGGAGGAGGAGTATGGAAGAAGTGAATGTTTTCAGATACTTGGGAGTTGACGTGTCGGCGGATGGATTTATGAAGGATGAGGTTAGTCATAGAATTGATGAGGGAAAAAAGGTGAGTGGTGAGTTGAGGTATATGTGGAGTCAAAAAACGTTATCTATGGAGGCAAAGAAGGGAATGTATGAAAGTATAGTAGTACCAACATCTTATATGGATGTGAAGCTTGGGTGGTAAATGCAGCAGCGAGGAGACGGTTGGAGGCAGTGGAGATGTCCTGTCTAAGGGCAATGTGTGGTGTAAATATTATGCAAAAAATTCGGAGTGTGGAAATTAGGAGAAGGTGTGGAGTTAATAAAAGCATTAGTCAGAGGGCAGAAGAGGGGTTGTTGAGGTGGTTTGGTCATTTAGAGAGAATGGATCAAAGTAGAATGACATGGAAAGCATATAAATCTATAGGGGAAGGAAAGAGGGGTAGGGGTCGTCCTCGAAAGGGTTGGAAAGAGGGGGTAAAGGAGGTTTTGTGGGCGAGGGGCTTGGACTTCCAGCAAGCGTGCTGAGCGTGTTAGATAGGAGTGAATGGAGACGAATGAATACTTGGGACCTGACGATCTGTTGGAGTGTGAGCGGGGTAATATTTAGTAAAGGGGATTCGGAAACCCGGTTTTTTCTTATAGGGGACTTACCCGGGAAAGGGGAAGTACAATGCCTGCACTTTAAAGAGGGGTTTGGTATTGGCAGTTTGGGGTATGTTGTGTATCTTTAACGTATATGCTTCAAACTGTTGTATTCTGAGCACCTCTGCAAAAGCAGTGAAATGTGTGAGTGTGGTGAAAGGTTGAAGATGAAAAGTTTTTTTTTTGGGGTTTCTTTCTTTTTTGGGGTCCCCCTGCCTCGGGGGAGACGAAAAAATTTTTAAAAAAAAAAAAAAAAAAAAAAGAGAGCTATCAGCATGGGGTCTTTAAATGCAAACCCAATTTTGCATAAAAACAAACCCACGGGTTTGGGAGAAGCTATTTTAAAAACTTTTTTGTCTACCCGGGTCCTTTTTTTTTTTTAATTTAAGTCCTTTTGGGGGGAGCAAGGGGCTGAAAACCCCTTTCCCTGTAAAAATTACAAAAATTTAAAAAGAGAAACCAAAATTTTTTCTTTTTGGTCACCCGACTCGGGGTGGGATACGGCTGGGTCTGTAAAAATAATAATGAATCAAAATTATCCTTCTAGGTAGTAGGTTGGTAAAGCAACCGCCCGGGGAGGGTACTACCGCCTGCCAAGTGGTGTAAAAGGGAAAGTCTGAAATTGTTTTACATGTGGAGGATTGTTTGTTTTTTTTTTTGTCTCATAAACATGTCTCATAAACTTCTACTTAACTTAGGTCACATACAATCATTACAAGTATATATATACACACCCCTCTGGGTTTTCTTCTATTTTCTTACTGGTTCTTGTTTTATTTCCTCTTACTCCTGGGGAAGTGGAACAGAATTCTTCCCCCCCTAACCATTGTATCGTAAGAGGCGACTCAAATGGGGGAGAAAGAGGCTAGAAACCCCCCTTTTTTGTATACATTATTAAAGTTAAAAAGATAAAGTTTTGTTTTCTTTTGGGGCCACCCGCTTCGTGGGAACAGCCATTTGTTCAAAAAGAAGCTAAGCCCCCCCCCCAAGGGAGGGGACCCGAAAAAAAGAGAAACCATTTTCACAGTCATTCTTTGGGTTGCCTTTTTCAAAGCATGCAACATCTCGTTCGTGGCCCTTGAGCTGCAAGCCCTTATCTCTTTTTTGGAAAAGGCGGGCGCTGACTTGCCATTTCCAGGACCAGATCTGACTACCTTTTTCTATGAACATTCTCAATGTTACCTTACTCATACTCCATAGCTAGTTGTAATTTGGTAACAGTCCCATGAGGATCATAATGCTATTTTTTAAGTTTTCTTCAGGGCAGATTACACAGTGTTTTTTTTGAAAAAAAGCTAATCAACTTGAGTTCTGGGGCGGGAAGTGCCTGCCGCACTCTAAAGGATGAGTTGGGTTTCAGTTTCAGGTTTTTCAGATGAACAATGTTTCTACAAGATGGGTGACTTTTTTGTGTGCAGCAGAGAGCCCTCTTAGTATACAGAGCATTTCGGAAAATTTAAGCCTATTAACAAGGAAATCCCAAATTGAGTGCTTATTATGCAGTCTCAAAGTGTTGAAAACAATAAGTTTAGGATTTACAAGGAAACATAAGAAAATTGAATAGTGTAGGGATCTGCTTCGGGGGGTTATTTGCATTGTGTTCTCTGTGTACT
This sequence comes from Cherax quadricarinatus, assembly GCF_026875155.1. Classification (NCBI taxonomy): domain Eukaryota; kingdom Metazoa; phylum Arthropoda; class Malacostraca; order Decapoda; family Parastacidae; genus Cherax; species Cherax quadricarinatus. The sequence continues at coordinate 22,658,862 of NC_069492.1, forward strand.
TCGGGCAAGATACTTTTTGAATATTTATGGTAAATGCAGTCTTTGAGTTACCCTACCTTTTTGTGATATGTTTTATGGGAGAAAAATAAAATAGGGTATGCAAAAAAAACCTTTTGGGGGAAAAATAAGTGAATTTCCAAGCCGTTTGTGATTAAAAGTCAAAAAAGACTCAAAAATTCACTCAGTTTTTCACGTGGTTATTTTGCATATTGTAATACCACCTTTTACTGTAAACTTTTTACATAATATCGGTATGGAAAAAGGATTTTACTGGATTGTAGCCCTCCATATCACCGAATTTTGACTAACGGGATCTTGGGTGAATGGAGCTCACTAATTCAGAAATTTGGACATTGTTATTGCAAACTTTATAATTAAATTGTTGACACGGGATTTTTTCACTTTGTTGCAAGAAGGTGAAGATGGGTGGCATTTGGGAAAAACAGTCATCGAGTGGGAATCTGTTAGTTTTGACCGATTTCGATTTTTTTCCCTTTTATAATCACAAATTGTAAATAAAATTGCAAACAAAACCCTGGAAGTGGGGATAAATCCCAGTCGGGTGTTTTATCCCTCCTTGCCGGGTTTTTAAAACCAAACCTGTTCTTGGTTTCTCTTCTTTGAGAAGAAAAAAAAGATAGATCGATTACATTAAGTTACTGAGCACAGGTCTCAGAAGTGGTATTTTTTCTTTCTAAAAAATTCCCAAAATTTTTATATTTTGAGTAGATTTTAATATTTTACTCAGTTGAAAATTACCAATAAACTCTCCCATCTAATGTAAATAATTTCAACTGAACACAGTTTCAGAAATTCAAGTTGATAAAAAAAATTGCTCTTGATTCCATAAACTCTGAATTTTGAAATTTTTCACGAATGCTTGTAGGAGGTCACATCTTCATAAAATAAAATTAAGAAAGATCTTGAAAGTAATGTTTTTTAGTAGCCCCCTTTGGCCCTAGTCTCATAGTCTTATTTTATGTCTTAAATGAGTACATGAAGGCCCCAATATACAGCTTTTCACATTGTTTTTCCCGGTTTTCGTTAGCTTGAAAATTAAAACTTTTGTTCATTATGTTACCTGCGTGATTGTCAATATCAAGTGCAACAATACTCAGTTAAGTCAACAAAAACATGAATGCAAAATAGGTGCTGTGTATGAAAGCCCCCTGTATTAAAATTAAACTTATTTGAAGATTACTAAGTTTAATGGGAGATTTTTTAGGCAACAGGCTGGCGACTTAGAAGACTCAGCCAGGGGGCGCCTTGGCACCCGCGCCCACATGGTTCGGCACCCGTCTCTGAGACCCTTTATAGGGTACATGCAATTTTTATTTTTAGTAAAAATAATAAGGGTGTTTTATAAATATAAAAGCCTGAAATCTTTTGCAAGATTTAACATGTTCCTGATTTTATGCAGAAAAGTTTTGAGTCTGTAATGAAGCGACCCTTCACTGGGGGCCATAATATTAGTGAATTGCTCTGGATTCGAGGAATTGGAGCTGCCTTTCCCTTCCTTGTATTAAACCTGATTACTTCTTATTTCCCTGATGCTTTTCTATGAATGTAATAATAAAAAGCATCAACATTTGGTGACTTAAGTGACCTGCGAGTTTGACTATTGAGGGAGCTAATATGTACACACATTAGTGTTAGATAGGAGTGAATGGAGATGAGTGGTTTTTGGGACTTGATGAGCTGTTGGAGTGAAGCATGTAAATTATTTGAAGGATTCAGGGAACGTTACGGGGACTTAGTCCTGTAGGTGGGGAAGTACAATCCTGCACTTTAAGGAGGGGTTTGGGAATTGCTGTTTGGGTGACTCTAAACGTATACTGAGAGCCTCTGCAAAGACAATGATTATGTGTGAATGATGGTGAAAGTGTTTCTTTCTTTTTTGGGGCACACTGCCTCAGTGGGAGACGGCCGACGTGTTAAAAAAAGTCATCTTTTTAGAGTGTATTTTTAATAATTTTTAATTATAGTGAATTACATATATAAAAATATATTTCCATTTGATTTGGTTAATGGCATAGAGTTGTTATTGCCATGGTAGAAAGCTCTTAGACACAGCTATGAAACAGATGAGAGGAATCCTTAAATAAAAAGTTTCTGACGAAGATAGAATATGCAGATCCATATATTAAAGTGGGTCTCTGACCAAGGACAAAATACTCAGACCTCTACTAAAGAAGGTCTCTGACTGAGGACAAAATATACACATTTCGTTGACTTGTATTTCTGTTTTATATTTCAATGGTTTATCACTTATATTTTCTAATTTTATTGCATTGCACATGACATTTGTGGACATGGCAGATACTGAGACACGTTAGTAATAATACTTTTTTTTTAGCACAATAGTCGTCTCCTACCAAAGTAGGGTGACCTGAAAAACAAAAGCTTTCACCATCATTCACATTATCACTGTCTTGCCAGAGGTGTGCAGATACAACAGTTCAGATGTCCTTCCAAACAGTAAATATCCCAGATCTTTTCCTTAGAGTGCAGGCATTGTACTTCCCAACTCGACCCCTGTAGACCACAGGCAGTACTTCCCACCTCCACCCCTCTAGATCGCAGGCAGTACTTCCCACCTCCACCCCTTTAGATTGCAGGCAGTACTTCCCACCTCCACCCCTCTAGATCACAGGCATTACTTCCCACCTCCACCCCTCTAGATTGCAGGCAGTACTTCCCACCTCCACCCCTCTAGATTGCAGGCAGTACTTCCCACCTCCACCCCTTTAGATCGCAGGCAGTACTTCCCACCTCCACCCATCTAGATTGCAGGCAGTACTTCCCACCTCCACCTCTTTAGATCGCAGGCAGTACTTCCCACCTCCACCCATCTAGATTGCAGGCAGTAGTTCCCACCTACAGGTTGTGACTTCACAATAGTCCACAATTAAATAAAATATTATTCCAGGTTTGTCTCCACAGTTCTGGCAATTAATGAATTATTCCAGCCAGAGAATTGTATCTTTTTTTATTCTTTAGAGTTGTTAAATGCATGCGAAAGTTTATCTAAATATATATCCATTGCCTAGTAATACAATAAAAACTTGATAATGGTCCAGGATTAAGTAATATGTTTTCTGAAGTTTATCAATCAGTTTGTGGGTTACGTAGTGAATATAGACTCTCCTCACCTAACAACCGAGTTCCATTCTATACTTTCCATTCTTTCCTCCTCTTCCTCTTGCAAGTGCTGCTGTTATGCTTCCAGCTCTATTAAATCTTCATTAGTTAGCTCTCCTTCAACATATTCCACTAGTTTTTCAATGTCTTCCACTTCAGCTGGTCGGAGAGCTGGACGTAAGTCCGTACGGTCATTAAACAGGTAGGTTGTTAAGTGAGGAATGTTTGTATTTCCAGTCATGGTATTGTGACTTTTATTCTCTAGATAAATGGTTTGGAGAACTGACAAATTGATGAATTAGACAAGTGTGCAACACTTGGGTATCTTTATTGAGGAAATGTTTCGCCCCACAGCAGCTTCATCAGTCCATACAAAGATTGATGATCTGATTACATCGACTCCAGGCTGAGGGGCTGGTTACCTCAGACTTCTTCTGATGATCACCATTCTTCTTTTTATGGACTGATGAAGCCACTGTGGGGCAAAACATTTCCTCAATAAAGATACCCAAGTGTTACACATATCTCTAATTTATCAACTTTCATTCTCTCCACCTTGTTAGTAGAAAATGAAATTGGACAGAACTTTGCCTTGAAGAAATTCCTCAGTAATATCTGCAGTTTATTATAAAATCTTTGAAGAATGAGTAAATGTTTCTCTACTGGTTGGTGAAATGTTTCATAATAAATGTTGCATAAGTGTCTCATTCTTCACCTTGTCTGTTTTCTAAGCCATTTACATCACATAAAATCTTTACCAATAAGAATAAAGAGAAGAACAGTGAGTTGGTAGATGGGAGAATACTATAGAGAGGGTGGGAGCAGGCTATTAGTGTCCTGTGTTCAGTTTTTGTAAATTTCCTCGACTAATAATGCTCATTTCTTCTAGTACATATGTTCTGAAATGTGCAAACGAATGATAATACAAATTTTAAACTTTTTTCATGTACAGTAGTTAAAACCCCCTTTTATATCCACTATAAACTAATCTTGGTCAAAATTTCAGGCTTTTATAATTTTTGTAATTATCCTTTAATTTTTATACAAAAATATGATTCCATGCACCATTTGACCCATCTATATCAGCCCCCGTCTGCCTGCAACTGCACATCGGTAAATCAACACCAATCTTATGTTGTTTTTGCACTGAAAAAAAGCTGTACTCTGAACTTTAATACAAAATTGGATAGTGTATCTGTACGGCTGTGGAAGGTACTGTAGGACAATGAGAGGTATTGGAAGAAATCATAATAAAAGCACATGATTGAAAATGTGAGAAAAATACCAGTGAAAATAGAATGTAAAACCTGAGCACTTTCATGTGTTTACACACATCTTCAGAGGAATAGGAATGTGTGTGTAAGCACATGAAAATGCTCAGGTTTTATTTGCTATTTTCACTGTGATACTTTTGTTCATATGGAGTTCTTTGTGTTATATTTATAGCTGTTTAATTCACAAGTTGCTAACACACTAAGATGAATCTTTAGACAACATTCTGGTGTGTAAAATGACAAGTAAATCTCTCAAGCTACTTCTTACTTATACCTTCCTGTGTGTTTCCTAATAGTTATTATTCCTGGGAAATTTGTTTCAAAGTTAGTAGGTCTAGTCTGAGAATAGGCCTTGAGCTTGGAAATTATTAACATACAAGAAACTGGTCTGGCTGGGCCATTATGAAGTCATGACTTGTTGATGGTCCAAAATGGTCTGAAACATTATCTCATGTTTCATTTACAAGAAACTGGTCTGGCTGGGCCATTATGAAGTCATGACTTGTTGATGGTCCAAAATGGTCTGAAACATTACCTCATGTTTCATTTCTAATTTGTGGATTATTTGTGTCATGATTTTATGACATTTGAAAATTAAAGTTTTGATAATTGGCTGTAATTATGTTCCAAGAAGAGTACAAATATTTATTTGAGGTTGAGGTATAAGTAGTTGGGTATACTGTATATAGTCAACTCTTCTAGATATGTGGGACTTAATGTTCCTAAAGGTTTCATGGATCTAGAATTGGCAAATGATGCAAAATTATGTCTGTATAATTTTGATTTGGATTTGGGCTCATTTTGTGTTATGTAGGCTTTTTCTTTATAGCATATTAGCAATCTTTCACCAGGGTAGCATAACCCAAAAATTGGAAACACTTTTGCCATCATTCATTCAGTTGCTGTCTTGCCAAAAGTTTAGTTACATTACCATTTGAATTTGAATGATCTTCTGAACTGCAGCATCTCCACCCCTCCTTCAGAGTGAATGCACTGTAATTCCCACCTCCAGGATTCAAGTCTGACCATCCAGCTTCCCGGAATCTCTTCATAAATGCTACTTTGCTCACACTCCAACAGCACGTCCAGTCATAAAACCCACATGCCTCCGCTCACTCCTATTGAATGCATTCACACAGCCTGCCAGTGATCAAATGTCTACTCGGGTTAATATTAACATGGGTCAAAACGAATTGCCAGAAAGAGAGAAGATCATTGAGCACATTTTAAATTAAATCTTTTGATTGGGTTTGAATCTAGGCGTCTGTTTCCAAGCCATAGAAAATAGGCTCTATAAAAGATGCGTGAATAATTTAAGCATTCACAGGAGGTCCTTCATTATAATGGATAATCAAAACTTACAAATTAGAACACCTGTGGTCTTGGGGGTTCAAGTGTACTGTACACTGATGAATGTTTCAGTTGTTTTTAAGAGAGTTTTAACACAGTGGACACATCTAGTGGTCAACCCATGGCATGGGTGGAGGTTTAAACCCATGACAAGTCAGTCCTAAAATTTCAGGCCAGTGTGTAAGCCTGGTAGAATTACCGACAAAATGTTAGGTAAATGAACACAGGTTCAAGTAATGTGACATTTTATTGTGACATTTCACTCTCCAGGAGCTTTGTCAAGGCTCCTGGAGCTTTGGCAAAACTCCTGGACAAAGCTCTTTGACAAAGCTCCAGATGCAGCAGTTTTGTCAAAGCTCCTGCATCTATGTCCATTTACCTAACAACAGTGCCTAAACAATCATATTATTATTACTTTGTGAGTCAGGAGACATCTAGTGGTCTGTGGCCCTTGAAGGAAGATACCCTTGATGTGGTGAAGGGCTCTTGATCTGGTGAATTAGAGCTACTTCTCCCATTTCCTGGATCAAAATTTATTATCTCCAATTTCCTTAGGTTTTGTACGACCCATATGGGTTTTGCATTACTCATAAATACAGCCTCTCTTCACTTGGCGACATCCTTGTTTACCGACAACTCGGACTTTCGACGGGCTTTTTGACCAGTATGCATACCTAAATAATGTATATTAGAGCTGATTTCCTCTCTTCTGTTTATTACAATATACAGTACACTACTACAATACTTAAAAATATATCAGAAATGTTATAAATGGTGCAAAGGTGACATTAAAACTGTATCGAAGATGGTTGACACAAACCCACTACCATTATAGTTTGCCCCTCACTTAGCAATGAATTCATTTACCGACGTGGTCTTAGGAACGGAACTCCATTGTTAAATGAGAAGAGGCTGTATACAGTAAGGGGCTATGGAGGATTCTGCCACTGTCTCAAGAATGGAAAACTATCAGGGCAAATAAAGCATAAAAATTTAGACAGGAGATATACATAAGAACATAGAAAGAAGGAGCACTGCAACAGGCCTACTGACCCATGCAGAGCAGGTCCATGACCCCCCCATTTAGCCCCATGACCCACCCAGTCTGGTCACCTTCACTCAAGGAAGGAGCACAATGCCAGACCCAGCAGCACAAGCTAGTCAGGTCCAACTCACACCCACCCACACCCACTCATGTATATTTATCTAACCTATTTTTAAAACTACACAACGTTTTAGCCTCAATAACTGTACTCGGGAGTTTATTCCACTCATCCACACCTCTATTACCAAACCAGTGCTTTCCTATATCCTTCCTGAATCTGATTTTTTCCAACTTGAAACCATTGTTGCGAGTCCTGTCTTGGCTGGAAATTTTCAGCACACTATTTACATCCCCTTTATTTATTCCTGTTTTCCATTTATACACCTCGATCATATCCCCCCTAATTCTACGCCTTTCAAGAGAGTGCATATTCAGGGCCCTCAGTCTATCCTCGTAGGGAAGATTTCTGATACATAGGATCATCTTTGTCATCCTCCTCTACACGTTTTCCAGAGCATTTATATCCATTCTGTAATACGGTGACCATAGTCTAAATGAGGCCTAACCAAGGATATATAGAGTTGAAGAACAACCTGAGGACTTCTATTATTTATACTTCTTGATATGAAGCCAAGAATTCTGTTACCTTTATTGCGAACGCTAATGCACTGTTGTCTTGGTTTTAGATTACTGCTAACCAGAACTCCTAAATCCTTTTCGCAAGCAGTAGTATTAAGATCTACATTATTTAGTTTATATGTGGCATGGTTATTTACCTGTCCAATATTTAGAACTTTGCATTTGTCAATATTAAACTGCATCTGCCACTTCTCCGACCATTGCATCAGTCTATTCAAATCGTCCTGGAGTGCTCTAGTGTCCTCATTAGAATGAATCGGACGGCCTATTTTGGTGTCATCAGCAAATTTGCTTATGTCGCTATTTATTTCCTCATCTATATCGTTTATGTAAAGTGTGAAAAACAGTCATTATATCAGTGTTATATAATGCCTACAAAATACAAATAATCAGCACATAGGAGAATTAAATTTATGACGACATTTCAGGGGAAGGAAGGAGGGGTAGGGGTCGTCCTCGAAAGGGTTGGAGAGAGGGGGTAAAGGAGGTTTTGTGGGCAAGGGGCTTGGACTTCCAGCAAGCGTGCGTGAGCGTGTTAGATAGGAGTGAATGGAGACGAATGATACTTGGGACCTGACGATCTGTTGGAGTGTGAGCAGGGTAATATTTAGTGAAGGGATTCAGGGAAACCGGTTATTTTCATATAGTCGGACTTGAGTCCTGGAAATGGGAAGTACAATGCCTGCACTTTAAAGGAGGGGTTTGGGATATTGGCAGTTTGGAGGGATATGTTGTGTATCTTTATACGTATATGCTTCTAAACTGTTGTATTCTGAGCACCTCTGCAAAAGCAGTGATAATGTGTGAGTGTGGTGAAAGTGTTGAATGATGATGAAAGTATTTTCTTTTTGGGGATTTTCTTTCTTTTTTTGGGTCACCCTGCCTCGGTGGGAGACGGCCGACTTGTTGAAAAAAAAAAAAAAAAAAATTCAGTCCGACTAGTTAATAGTCCAATGTCATCTTAAGTTTCTTTCTCCTATGTGCGGGTTATTTATGTATTGTTCCAGTCATAGTATTGTGCCTTTTTATTCTTTAATGCCCACAAGTTGTTGAATTAGACACGTGTGCAACACCAGAGGTATCTGTAAATCGCAGTGTGTAGAGGTAGCTGGTATAGGACAATTTACCTTCTCTGTGATGACTGAGTTGAATGGCATGGTAACCCAGAGCCTGGGCACCCAGTGTTTCTATCATAGTGGCCTAGTGGACAAAGGCATCGAGGATTTTACCTTGCTTCCCGGGAGGCAGGTTAAAATAGCTTGGGTTTGATCCCTAGCTGGTTGCAGTATTATAAATGATCTCTATATTGAATTGATAAAGCCAATGGTTGGGAAATCATTTCCAAAATAGATACCCAGGAGTTGGATGTGTATGGTTGTCAAACCCTTCATGATAGTTCATCCTTAGCTTTGACTCATCCTTCAGCTTAAGTTACACATGTCAGTTAGCTTCTCCTTTGCATGAAAGGTGAGAAACCACATGGACCAAAAAAAAAAAAAAAATGAAACTGGTAAAGGTGATCTGCATTTTTTAGCCTCTAAGAGAGATCTAATTTCAGCAGATCTGCTGTAGAGGACCTCTCAGTGAGACTGAAATATGTGGATTTTTTTTTTTTAAATTTTCAATCCAAGTAGTTTCTCTCGTCGATTGGTGTTTATGGCACTTTCCTACATCAGGGACTTTTGTATAGTGGACTTCAGAGATTTTTTTTTTTTTTTTTTTTATTATCACACCGGCCGATTCCCACCAAGGCAGGGTGGCCCGAAAAAGAAAAACTTTCACCATCATTCACTCCATCACTGTCTTGCCAGAAGGGTGCTTTACACTACAGTTTTTAAACTGCAACATTAACACCCCTCCTTCAGAGTGCAGGCACTGTACTTCCCATCTCCAGGACTCAAGTCCGGCCTGCCGGTTTCCCTGAATCCCTTCATAAATGTTACTTTGCTCACACTCCAACAGCACGTCAAGTATTAAAAACCATTTTGTTCTCCATCACTCCTATCAAACACCTCACGCATGCCTCTGGAAGTCCAAGCCCCTCGCACACAAAACATCCCCCTTTACCCCCTCCCTCAACCCTTCCTAGCCGACCCCTACCCCGCCTTCCTTCCATAACAGACTGATACACTCTTGAAGTCATTTGTTTCGCTCCATTTCTCTCTACATTGTCCGAAACCACCTCAAACCCTTCCTCAGCCCTCTGGACAACAGTTTTGGTAATCCCGCACCTCCCCCTAACTTCCAAACTACGAATTTCTGCATATATTACACCAAAACATTGCCTCAGACATGACCATCTCCACTGCCTCCAGCCTTCTACCTCGCTGCAACATTCATCACCCACGCTTCACACCCTATAAGAGCGTTTGGGAAAAACTAATCCTCATACATTCCCCTCTTTGCCTCCAGAGGACAAGTTCTTTGTTTCCACAGACCCTAAGTGCACCACTCACTCTTTTCCCTCATCAATTCTATGAAATCACCTCAATCTTTCATAGACATCCGCTGACAAGTCCACATCCAAATATCTGAATACGTTCACCTCCTCCAACTCTCTCCCTCCAATCTGATATTCAATCTTTCATCACCTAATCTTTTTGTTATCCTCATAACCTTACTCTTTCCTGTATTCACCTTTAATTTTCTTCTTTTGCACACCCTACCCAAATTCATCCACCAATCTCTGCAACTTCTCTCAGAATCTCCCAAGAGCACAGTGTCATCACAAAGAGCAGCTGTGACAACTCCCACTTTGTGTGTGATTCTTTATCTTTTAACTCCACGCCTCTTCCCAAAAAACCCTCGCATTTACTTCTCTTACAACCCCATCTATAAATATATTAAACAACCACGGGGGACATCACACATCCTTGTCTAAGGCCTACTTTTACTGGAAAAAATTTCCCTCTTTCCTAATACTCTAACTTGAGCCTCACTATCCTCGTAAAAACTTTTCACTGCTTTCAGTAAACCTACCTCCTACACCATACACTTGCAACATCTGCCACATTGCCCCCCTATCCACCCTGTCATACCCCTTTTTCCCAAATCCATAAATGCCACAAAGACCTTTTTACCCTTTATCTAAATACTGTTCACTTATGTTTCACTGTAAACACCTGGCCCAAACACACCCCCTACCTTCCTAAAGCCTCCTTGTTCATCTGCTATCCTATTCTCCGTCTTACTCTTAATTCTTTCAATTATAACTCTACCATACATTTTAAACCAGGTACACTCAACAGACTTATCCCCCTATAATTTTTTGCACTCTCTTTTATTCCCCTTTGCCTTTATACAAAGGAACTATGCATGCTCTCTCCCAATCCCTGGGTACCTTACCCTCTTCCATACATTTATTAAAAAATTGCACCAACCACCCAAAACTATATCCCCACCTGCTTTTACATTTCTATCTTTATCCCATCAATCCCGGCTTCCTTTAAACCCCTTTCATTTTACCTACTGCCTCACGAACTTCCCCCCACACTCACAACTGGCTCTTCCTACTCCTACAAGATGTTATTCCTCCTTCCCCCTATACACGAAATCACAGCTTCCCTATCTTAAATCAACATTTAAACAATTCCTCAAAAAATTCCTTCCATCTTCCCAATACCTCTAACTCTCCTTTTAATAACTCTCCTCTCCTATTTTTAACTGACAAATCCATTTGTTCTCTAGGCTTTCTTAACTTGTTAATCTCCTCCAAAACTTTTTCTTATTTCAACAAAATTTGTGATAACATCTCACCCACTCTCTCATTTGCTCTCTTTTTACATTGCTTCAAACCCCTCTCTTAACTTCTCTCTTTTTCTCCCCTATACTCTTCCCTCCTTGCATCACTTCTACTTTGTAAAAACTTCTCATATGCTAACTTTTTCTCCCTTACTACTCTCTTTACATCATCAAATTTCCCCCAATCGCTCCTCCCTTTCCCCCCTGCACCCACTTTCCCCTTAACCAAAAAACTTCTGCTGAACACTCTAACACTACATTTTTAAACCTACCCCATACCTCTTCGACCCCATTGCCTATGCTCTCATTAGCCCATCTATCCTCCAATAGCTGTTTATAAACTTACCCTAACTGCCTCCTCTTTTTGTTTATAAAACCTTCACCTCTCTCTTCCCTGATGCTTCTATTCTCCTTGTATCCCATCTACCTTTTACTCTCAGTAAAGCTACAACTAGAAAGTGATCTGATATACTGGGCCCCTCTATAAACATGTACATCCTGAAGTCTACTCAACAGTCTTTTATCTACCAATACATAATCCAACAAAACTACTGTCATTTCGCCCTACATCATATCGTGTATACTTATTTATCCTCTTTTTCTTAAAAAATGTATTACCTATAACTAAACCCCTTTCTATACAAAGTTCATCAAAGGGCTCCCCTTATCATTTACACCTGGCACCCCAAACTTACCTACCACACCCTCTCTAAAAGTTTCTCCTACTTTAGCATTCAAGTCCCCTACCACAATTACTCTCTCACTTGGTTCAAAGGCTCCTATACATTCACTTAACATCTCCCAAAATCTCTCTCTCTCCTCTGCATTCCTCTCTTCTCCAGGTGCATACACGCTTATTATGACCCACTTCTCGCATCCAACCTTTACTTTAATCCACATAATTCTTGAATTTACACATTCATATTCTCTTTTCTCCTTCCATAACTGATCATTTAACATTACTGCTACCCCTTCAGAGATACAGAAGAAAATCTTCTGGCATACCATATTTTATGGCGAACAAGACGCTGCAGTGTTGAGGATGCTCCCCCAATTCTGATGGTCTAAATTTTGGAAAAAAAGATAAGTGGTATCCATGGTAATAACATTATGTTAAGCCAGAGTCATTACTTGTAAAAACACGTGTTGATGGTTCGTTCTGCACTTGTGTAAAACTGACTTATTATGGGAAAAATAACGTCTTTGATGCCATAAAATACGGTAATTGATTCGGAAATGACAGACAAAGCCCATTGTTTTCAGAATTCTCCACTGTTGTAACATCACGGCAAAATAATCTCTAACCACAACACTTGCCATTACCATCCCTCTTGCTCCCCCATTATTTTTATAGCCAGGGTTTACTTTATTTTATATTTTACCAAAGCATTAGTGGCACTGAAAAAATCTCATTTTGTATTTTTTCTTTTTTTTTCCAGTTCATTCCGAGACAGTACCTGCACGGATCAAGAGCTTCCTGCTGGCATGGCTGGGGATGAACTCAATGAATTCAATGGTATAGACAAAATCTTTGAAGGTACCACGTCTTTCGTCCCTGTCTCCTCTCTGCCTTTACGCTTTGTTTCTGCCACCTCAAACTTGCCTGACATAGAAGATTTTAGAGAATTGATTATTGTATACCGAGACGTGATCTGTGTCTGCTGTTGCTGCACCATTTAAATACTTAATACAGGAGGGCCCTGCATATACAGCACTCTCAGGAGGCCCCTGCATATACAGCACTCTCAGGAGGCCCCTGCATATACAGCACCCTCAGGAGGTCCCTGCATATACAGCACCCTCAGGAGGCCCCTGCATATACAGCACCCTCAGGAGGCCCCTGCATATACAGCACCCTCAGGAGGCCCTGCATATACAGCACCCTCAGGAGGGTCCTGCATATACAGCACCCTCAGGAGGGCCCTGCATATACAGCACTCTCAGGATCCCCCTGCATATACAGCACCTTCAGGAGGCCCCTGCATATACAGCACCCTCAGGAGGCCCCTGCATATACAGCACCCTCAGGAGGCCCCTGCATATACAGCACCCTCAGGAGGGTCCTGCATATACAGCACCCTCAGGAGGGCCCTGCATATACAGCACTCTCAGGAGGCCCCTGCATATACAGCACCCTCAGGAGGCCCCTGCATATACAGCACCCTCAGGAGGCCCCTGCATATACAGCACCCTCAGGAGGCCCCTGCATATACAGCACCCTCAGGAGGCCCCTGCATATACAGCACTCTCAGGAGGCCCCTGCATATACAGCACCCTCAGGAGGGCCCTGCATATACAGCACCCTCAGGAGGCCCCTGCATATACAGCACCCTCAGGAGGCCCCTGCATATACAGCACCCTCAGGAGGGTCCTGCATATACAGCACCCTCAGGAGGGCCCTGCATATACAGCACACTCAGAAGGCCCCTGCATACACAGCACCCTCAGGAGGCCCCTGCATATTCAGCACCCTCAGGAGGGTCCTGCATATACAGCACCCTCAGGAGGTCCCTGCATATACAGCACCCTCAGGAGGGCCCTGCATATACAGAACCCTCAGGAGGCCCCTGCATATACAGCACCCTCAGGAGGCCCCTGCATATACAGCACCCTCAGGAGGCCCCTGCATATACAGCACCCTCAGGAGGCCCCTGCATATACAGCACCCTCAGGAGGCCCCTGCATATACAGCACCCTCAGGAGGCCCCTGCATATACAGCACCCTCAGGAGGCCCCTGCATATACAGCACCCTCAGGAGGCCCTGCATATACAGCACCCTCAGGAGGGCCCTGCATATACAGCACCCTCAGGAGGCCCCTGCATATACAGCACCCTCAGGAGGCCCCTGCATGTACAGCACCCTCAGGAGGCCCCTGCATGTACAGCACCCTCAGGAGGGCCCTGCATGTACACCCTCAGGAGGGCCCTGCATGTACAGCACCCTCAGGAGGGCCCTGCATATACAGCACCCTCAGGAGGGCCCTGCATATACAGCACCCTCAGGAGGCCCCTGCATATACAGCACCCTCAGGAGGCCCCTTCATATACAGCACCCTCAGGAGGCCCCTGCATATACAGCACCCTCAGGAGGCCCCTGCATATACAGCACCCTCAGGAGGCCCCTGCATATACAGCACCCTCAGGAGGCCCCTGCATATACAGCACCCTCAGGAGGCCCCTGCATATACAGCACCCTCAGGAGGCCCCTGCATATACAGCACCCTCAGGAGGGCCCTGCATATACAGCACCCTCAGGAGGGCCCTGCATATACAGCACCCTCAGGAGGGCCCTGCATATACAGCACCCTCAGGAGGGCCCTGCATATACAGCACCCTCAGGAGGGCCCTGCATATACAGCACCCTCAGGAGGCCCCTGCATATACAGCACACTCAGGAGGCCCCTGCATATACAGCACACTCAGGAGGGCCCTGCATATACAGCACCCTCAGGAGGGCCCTGCATATACAGCACCCTCAGGAGGCCCCTGCATATACAGCACCCCCAGGGGACCCCTGCATATACAGCACCCCCAGGAGGCCCCTGCATATACAGCACCCCCAGGAGGCCCCTGCATATACAGCACCCCCAGGAGGGCCCTGAATATACAGCACCCCCAGGAGTCCCCTGCATATACAGCACCCTCAGGAGGGCCCTGCATATACAGCACCCTCAGGAGGCCCCTGCATGTACAGCACCCTCAGGAGGGCCCTGCATATACAGCACCCCCAGGAGTCCCCTGCATATACAGCACCCTCAGGAGGGCCCTGCATATACAGCACCCTCAGGAGGCCCCTGCATATACAGCACCCTCAGGAGGGCCCTGCATATACAGCACCCTCAGGAGGCCCCTGCATATACAGCACCCTCAGGAGGGCCCTACATATATAGCACCCTCAGGAGGACCCTGCATATACAGCACCCTCAGGAGGGCCCTGCATATATAGCACCCTCAGGAGGGCCCTGCTTATACAGCACCCTCAGGAGGACCCTGCTTATACAGCACCCTCAGGAGGCCCCTGCATATACAGCACCCTCAGGAGGGCCCTGCATATACAGCACCCTCAGGAGGCTCCTGCATATACAGTACCCTCAGGAGGGCCCTACATATATAGCACCCTCAGGAGGACCCTGCATATACAGCACCCTCAGGAGGGCCCTGCATATACAGCACCCTCAGGAGGGCCCTGCATATATAGCACCCTCAGGAGGGCCCTGCATATACAGCACCCTCAGCAGGCCCCTGCATATACAGCACCCTCAGGAGGGCCCTGCATATACAGCACCCTCAGGAGGGCCCTGCATATACAGCACCCTCAGGAGGGCCCTGCATATACAGCACCCTCAGGAGGCCCCTGCTTTTACAACACCTCTTTGGTATTCCACATTTTTGTTGGCATCAAATTGAGCCATTGTTCCACCCACCAGCAATTTTTGCAGGCAGGTGGAACAATGGCTCGGTTGAAAGCCAACAAAAATGTGGAACACTGCTAAGAGGCTCTGTACATGCAGGGCCCCACTGTAATTGTTTAGTTCCCCATTCATGAGATGTTCCTTAATGCTTGTCAAGGGCTCTTAGTGCAAGGAATTAGTCTCCATTTTCTTGGATCACAATTCCTCAGGTGCGGTATGACCCTTATGGTTAGAGCACTTCCCTGTGAATTTGAAAATAATAATAATTAGTATGTAATGATTCAAGATGAATAAGTTTGACTTGCTTTTAACGTTGGTGATAAGTCTGTGCTGGAAACTGAAAATAAGTCAAAATATTGTGAATATCCCCCCAAAAAATATGGTCATAGATTGGTAATTAAAGTAGTTTAAAGTTACACAGTATTAAGATGACTTTATAAAATCATTAGATTTAGCTCTTTGTCTAGTATCATCTAAACTGCATGAGTTTTATTTATGATTTAATAATCTTTAAAAAATGCTAGAGTACGTTAGCCTAGTCTTTGTCGTATATCATTGTTTTGTATTATAGTTGTGTGTATAACTTGAGCAAATAAAACGACTCGGTCTGGGATGGCAAAATATTCTAGCGAAAGAATTTTAGGAACTTTCATGAGACAATGGTCAGGGTCACTATGTTCGCTGGTAAGGTCACCACTGACGTTTTAAACGTCTTGTTTCCTGTTGCGACCAAGATCGTGGTGGATGTAATTTCTTTCCCTTGCATTAGATCTCTTGAATTAGTATTTGCATGGGAATTATATATTTTTAAGTACCTTTTTTGTACTGTAGATTAAAGATTTAATCTTTTAATAAATTTGAAGTAGAAAGATATGAAAGGCAAAAATTTCCTTGAAACCTGATGTGTGCAACAGTTATTTTATGATTGGTAGTTACATTATTACAGTAAATTACCCTGCTTTGGTGGGAAATGGCCGACGAGTTTCAAAATTACACTTAAAATACAACTGTATGCTACTATACTGAGCACTTCTTAAGACAACAGGCAAGTTCCTTGAGCTTTTGGTATTAGCTTATGGCCTCTGCTATTTTCTTCTTTTCTTACTGTTCTCTGTGTGTGTTATTCTCTGGTATTTACCTCATCAATCTAAACCAAGTTTGTTCCATAAGATTTTGTGATGAATTAGACATGCATGCAACACTCGTGTAGATAAATAGTTCAGAGAACTGACAAGATGATACATTAGATAGGTGCAACACTTGGATGTTACACATGGGTAATCAGTCCCTCAGCTGAGTGACTGATTATCTCAAACTCCTTAAGATATTCAACCATTCTTCTTTGTATTGGACTGATGAAGCCAGTGTGTAGCAAAATATTTCTACAATAAAGATAGTCAAGTGCTGTACATATGTCAAATTTATCAACTTGTTGCACAAATAACCCGCACATAAAAGAGAGAAGCTTACGACGACGTTTCGGTCCGACTTGGACCATTGACAAAGTCACACTAATAGAGGTGGAGCAGGACGGCTATATATAGGCAGGAAGAGGTGCTCCACCTCTGTTAGTGTGACTTTGTCAATGGTCCAAGTCGGACCGAAACATTGTCGTAAGCTTCTCTCTTTTATGTGCGGGTTATTTGTGTATCGTTCCAGTCACGGTATTGTGCCTTTTTGTTATTTATCAACTTGTTGGTTCTCTGAACCATTTATCTACCTAAGTTTTCATCAAGCTTTTCTCATTATTGTTTTCTCAGACAAATTAAGATATCATATATTGTACCTTGGTTATGTTGGTGAGGGTTTGTACTGGGGAGTAAAAGTCACAATATTGTGACTGCAACAATTCACAACTAACTCACAATGTTAAGGGAGATTTTAGATGCTACATTCAACCATCAAATCTAATGGAAATAAAAACTGGTAGCAGGGATTAATTTTATTATAGCATTTGACATCCAGTAGGTAAGTGTGGGCGTGCTAGATGGGAGTGAGTGGAGACAAATGGGTTTTAGGGCTTGGCGAGCTGTTGGAGTGTGAGCAGGGTAATATTTTGTGAAGGGATTCGGGGAAAGCAGTTAGCTGGACTTGAGTCCTGGAGGTGGGAAGTACAGGGTCTGTATTCTGAAGGTGGTGTTTGGGATATTTACTGTTTAGTGTGACATCTGAACTGTTATATCTGGTCACCTCTGGCAAGATAATGATAGTGTGAATGATGGTAAATGTGTTTGTTTTTTGGGGTACACCCTGCCTTGGTGGAAGGCGGCCAGTGTGCTTAAAAAAATTGATCCAGGGATGAGCTTTACCAAGTATAACTGATAAAGCTGAACTTGAGTCCTGGAGGTGGAAAGTACAGTGCCTGTACTCTGAAGGAGATGTGTAGATATGTTGCAGTTTTTAACTGGGTGAGGATGGTGCAGTGTGGAGGGTCATCTGAACTGTAATGTCAGCACACTTGTGGCAAAATAACAAGTGATGAATGTTTTCTTTTTTGAGGGAGGTCACACTACTTCAGTGGCATATAACTGATGTGTTAAAGAAACTGATAATGCAGAGTCTTGGGTGAAACATCGTGATAATTTTCTTTGCTACCAGTGTTGTTAATTCCACTTGTTAGCTTAAGTCATTAAGTTTCTTTTTGGTCTAAGTTTTCTTTACAGATTGTGAGTTAGTTATGAAAAAATATTTATTCTGCCCTTGTTTATACAATAATTTTTGTAAATTAAATATTTTAATTTTATATATATTCATTATTAGTGTCAAGTATTTAGTTAAGATTTTTTCTCTAAGACCAAACTTTTCTTTACAAATTGTGCGTTATTTATAACAAATTTATTCTCTCTTGTTTATACCATAATTTTTGTAAATTAAATACAGTGGACCCCCGGTTAACGATATTTTTTCATTCCAGAAGTATGTTCAGGTGCCAGTACTGACCGAATTTGTTCCCATAAGGAATATTGTGAAGTAGATTAGTCCATTTCAGACCCCCAAACATACACGTACAAACGCACTTACATAAATACACTTACATAACTGGTCGCATTCGGAGGTGATCGTTATGCGGGGGTCCACTGTATTTTGATTTTATATATATTCATTATTAGAGTGTCAAGTGTTTAGTTAAGATTTTTGGTCTGAGACCCAAGTTTTCTTTACAAATTGTGCGTTATTTATAAAAAAAATTTATTCTGCTCTTGTTTAAACCATAGTTCTTGTAAATTATATACAGTATTTTGATTTTATATATTTTCCTTTTTAAAATGTTTTGTGTTAAGAATATGTACTAGCAGCAGCAGTGTGTGTGTGTGTGTGTGTGTGTGTGTGTGTGTGTGTGTGTGTGTACTCACCTAGTTGTACTCACCTAGTTGAGGTTGCAGGGGTCGAGTCCAAGCTCCTGGCCCCGCCTCTTAACTAGTCGCTACTAGGTCACTCTCCCTGAGCCGTGAGCTTTATCGTACCTCTGCTTAAAGCTATGTATGGATCCTGCCTCCACTACATCGCTTCCCAAACTATTCCACTTCCTGACTACTCTGTGGCTGAAGAAATACTTCCTAACATCCCTTTGATTCATCTGTGTCTTCAGCTTCCAACTGTGTCCCCGTGTTGCTGTGTCCAGTCTCTGGAACATCCTGTCTTTGTCCACCTTGTCAATTCCTCTCAGTATTTTGTAAGTCGTTATCATGTCCCCCCTATCTCTCCTGTCCTCCAGTGTCGTCAGGTTGATTTCCCTTAACCTCTCATCATAGGACATACCTCTTAACTCTGGGACTAGTCTTGTTGCAAACCTTTGCACTTTCTCTAGTTTCTTTACATGCTTGGCTAGGTGTGGGTTCCAAACTGGTGCCGCATACTCCAATATGGGCCTAATGTAGACGGTGTACAGGGTCCTGAACGATTCCTTATTAAGATGTTGAAATGCTGTTCTGAGGTTTGCTAAGCGCCCATATGCTGCAGCAGTTATTTGGTTGATGTGCGCTTCAGGAGATGTGCCTGGTGTTATACTCACCCCAAGATCTTTTTCCTTGAGTGAGGTTTGTAGTCTCTGGCCCCCTAGACTGTACTCCGTCTGTGGTCTTCTTTGCCCTTCCCCAATCTTCATGACTTTACACTTGGTGGGGTTCTGCCTGATCTTCGATCGAATGAATTCTTCTTTTCAACTTCACGTCATCTGCAAACAGAGACACTTCGGAGTCTATTCCTTCTGTCATGTCATTCACAAATACGTACCAGAAACAGCACTGGTCCTAGGACTGACCCCTGTGGGACCCCGCTAGTCACAGGTGCCCACTCTGACACCTCGCCATGTGCCATGACTCGCTGCTGTCTTCCTGACAAGTATGATCCATTGTAGTGCCTTCCCTGTTATCCCTGCTTGGTCCTCCAGTTTTTGCACTAATCTCTTGTGTGGAACTGTGTCAAATGCCTTCTTGCAGTCCAAGAAAATGTGTGTGTGTGTGTGTGTGTGTGTGTGTGAGAGTGAGAGTGAGTGAGTGAGTGTGTAAGTGTGTAAGTGTAAACCATCAGTATGTTGTGTGTTTTAATCAGAACTGCGATCCTGGTTTATAAAGCAGCGACTATTTTACATAAGAATATAAGAAAGAAAGAGCACTGCAGCAGGCCTACTGGCCCATGCTAGGCAGGTCCAGGTTACCAAACAAGGAGTGTGTATGACTGGAGAAGTATGGTGATACTGACAGTATGTAGACAAAGACACACATGTACACTTGAAGACATTTATTGAAGAACGTTTTGCTACAAGAAGCGACTAATGGCAAAATGTATCCCCAGGGTCTTGAACTATGTATACATGTGTGCATATCTATGCAGGAGTGTGTAAAACAACCACTGTGAGAAATTAGTGAACTTCCAAGTGATTTGGTAACTTTTTACATTATCACAGTTTATGCATATTGTGATATCATCTATTTACTGTTATCTTGTTGATATTGACTGTAACTGTCAATATCAGTCTGAAAATCACTAAATTTATGTGTTTTATGTTAAATAATACTAAGGAAGAGGGTAAGGTACCTGGGGATTGGCAGAGAGCATGCATAGTTCTTTTATATAAAGGCAAAGGGGACAATAGAGAGTGCAAAAATTATAGGGGAATAAGTCTGTTTAGTATATCTGATAAAGTGTATGGTAGAGTTATTGAAAGAATTAAGAGTAAGACAGAGAGCAGGATAGCAGATGAACAAGGAGGCTTTAGGAAAGTTAGGGGGTGTGTAGACCAAGTGTTTACAGTGAAACATATAGGTGAACAGTATTTGGCTAAGGGTAAAGAGGTTTTTGTGGCATTTATGGATTTGGAAAATGCATATGACAAGGTGGATAAGGGGGCAATGTGGGAGGTGTTATAAATGTATGGAATAGGAAGTAGGTTATTGCAAGCGGTGAAAAGTTTTTACGAGGATATTGAAGCTCAGGTTAGAGTATGTAGGAGAGAGAGAGATTATTTCCCAGTAAAAGTAGGCCTTAGACAAGGATGAGTGATGTCACCATGGTTGTTCAGAATATTTATAGATGGGTTGTAAGAGAAGTGAATGCTTGGGTGTTGGCAAGAGGTGTGGGGTTAAAAGATAAAGAATCTAACACAAAGTGGGAGTTGTCACAGCTGCTCTTTGCTGATGACATTGTGCTTTTGGGAGATTCTGAAGAGAAGTTAGAGAGGTTGGTGGATGAATTTGGTAGGGTATGTAAAAGAAGAAAATTAAAAGTGAATATAGGAAAGAGTAAGGTGATAAGGATACAAAAAAATAGGTAATGAAAGATTGGATATCAGATTGGAGGGAGAGAGTATGGAGAAGGTGAATGTATTCAGATATTTGGGAGTGGACGTGTCAGCGGATGGGTCTATGAAAGATGAGGTGAATCATAGAATTGATGAGGGTAAAACGGTGAGTGGTGCACTGAGGAGTCTGTGGAGAAAAAGAACTTTGTCCATGGAAGCAAAGAAGGGAATGTATGAGAGTATAGTTACACCAACGCTCTTATATGGGTGTGAAGCATGTGTGGTGAATGTTGCAACAAGGAGAAGGCTGGAGGCAGTGGAGATGTCATGTCTGAGGGCAATGTGTGTGGGAATATAATGCAGAGAATTTGTAGTTTGGAAATTAAGAGGAGGTGCAGGGTTACCAAAACTATTATCCAGAGGGCTGAGGAGGGGCTGTTGAGGTCATTCAGACATGTAGAGTGGATGGAATGAAAT
>NC_069492.1:22685681-22790412 GCF_026875155.1 Cherax quadricarinatus
CAAGCAAGAAGTAGTTCATTGGTGCATGAGTATGACTCCACAAACAACCTACTATGCCATTATCAAGCAAATAGAAATAAAGAATACTCAAGTGGCTGATGATTCTAAGCTAGTGAAAAAAAGGCAAGAAAAATTATCATAGAGATGGAAAGACTGGATAAGAGAGAGAAGCAAATGATGTAGATACAGTGTCTGCCATTTATATCGGACACTGTGTAAGGTACAGTAAAAGTTGTACAAGAATGGTATACAATACCGACAGCATGAAATTAAGACACATGTGCAACATCTGGGTATCTTTATTGTAGATGTTTCGCCATCCAGTGGCTTTATCAATACAAATTCCAGGACATAACTTGAAGACAGTAGAACTATGTACAGAAGATGAGGTAATCAGTCCCTCAACCTAGCAGTAGGTGCGAAGAGCACCATAGTCGTGGAGATTCTGAAGCAGAAGCAAGGCGCCTGGTGCTTATATAGTAACGTCAGGTGGAAATGGGACGGGTAGCAGACGAGGACATAGTCACTGGAATTTGTATTGATAAAGCCACTGGATGGCGAAACATCTACAATAAAGATACCCAGATGTTGCACATGTGTCTCAGTTTCACAGTAAAAGTTGCACTTCCAGGGTCTTGCAATAAATTACCATAAAACCAAGTGTTCTGGGGTTTGAGTTATGATAGTTTGGAGGCTATGATACATCTTCTGAATAGATTAATAACATAACTCAAGGGACCACCATTTAACTTTGTATTATTATTAAGTAGAGAACTTATGTTTGTAGATAAATGGTAATTGGGGACTGACTACCTTAAACTTCTGATCTTCAACCATTCTTCTCTGTATTGGACTGAGGAAGCCACTGTGTGACAAAACATTTCCATAATAAAGATACCCAAGTGTTGCACTTGCATCAAATTCATTGTTTTGTTTGAAACTCATTATGATTCTTGTTTCTATTTTCCAGACAAAAATCATCGGCTGGATTGCGAGACCCTAAGGCTGGTGGCGAGAGAATACGACGTGGCAGGATGGAGAAAGCTGAGAGTCAGAGCGGTACTGGAGGAAAACATCTCACTGTTGCTGCATTAGAGGTTCACAATGTGAAAAGGGCCATTAACCGTTATGGCACTCTGCCTAAGGGTGCCAGAATTGGAGCGTACCTTGAATCTCTTCGCCAGAGTGGTCTTTCCCAAGGTGTGCCTCCACCTGATGATAACGTTCAATCTTCGGAGCAGCGGGAACAACAAGATCTTGGGCAACAAGAGGAACAGGGTGATCATGAAGAAAGTAAAGAGAACCCAGATAAGAATACAGTCTCCATGATACGCAGCAATTCTACCCAGAGTGGATTCCCACCTCAGTCGCCCTTAATATCACGGTTAAGCCCTCGTCTTCAGCCTCTTCGAACTGACAAGCGTATTAAGGAGCCAAGTTTGGCTGATTTAGAATTTCCACCGCCTCCAATAGATTTGCCTCCTCCACCTGATGACTTCATCGAAGATGCATTATCTGCAACACTCGAGTTTCCTCCTCCGCCAGGTTCGGAGCGTTGGTTGGGAACTTCTTCTCCAGAGTCCCGGCGACGCTTGGTACAAAAGCCAATTCCATCACCTAGAGCAAGGCGGAAGACAGATTACTCCAATGTTAGTCCTCAGAAACTATCAGCTCAATCAGTATCAGAAAATCAGGTCATAGCAGAAGGTTCCGAGTCTCCACAAGCAGAGAGAACGACTCTAAGCATCACACGCTTAAGGCTACGAGACACAGATGCAGACAAGCCTCCAGTGAGAGCTAAGCCAAACCTTGATACAAGTATTGATGGAGATACAACTGAGGGTAGTCCAGCCTCGAGGTTTGGAGTGAACTTGAGACACAGAGACCAGTCCTCTGACTCGTGTGAAAGCTTTAAATCCAGTGAAAATCTCTCTCCACGACCTGGTCTTGGCAATACCAAAATTAAGGCAAAGCCCAGCTCTACTCCTGCCAAAAGTCCAGGTTCATCATCAGCTGAAACTGAGGGTTTGCAAACTCCATCTTCCCCTGTTGGAGATGGAGGGCAAACTCCATCCTCCCCTACTGGAGATGGAGGACAAACTCCATCCTCTCCAGCAGGAATAGATGTAAGTCCTCCGTCGGTTGATGTTGCGTCACTCGCGTCTCGTGATGGCAGCATAGAAGAACTCTCAACAGAAGAACCAAAGGTAGTAATAGGACTAGGTATTAATCATGAAGTGAAAGAAAGCCTTGAACTTAAACTAGTGTCTGAGTTGAAGGAGGTTGGTGATAAGAAGGAACAGAGCCCAGATCCCATTCCCACTGGGGAAACCTCACCTGGTAGTCAAAAAAATCCTGCACTGCAGCTAGTCTCGGAGTTATTTGAAAGTTTACGTCATAAAAGTAATAAAGCCAGTGAGAGTCCTCATCTGGATAATGGTAATACAGTTAATAACGAACACTTTATAAAGTCTGAAATGGAAAATACTAATGTAAGAGATGCTAGTAATCAATTAGGCTTCAAACCGAGTTTAAAGAAAGTCAAAAGTCCGTTTGAAAGAAATAATTCTGAAAGAGATCAGAGGAAAATTAATTTTAAAGCTCAGCTTAGGAAAACAGACACAACAAAAAGTGTTGAAGAAAGTTGCAACACAGAAATTGATCCTCATAGTACTTTGATGGACTTCCGAGCACAGCTAAGAAAGACCAATGTTGTGAAGGACAGTGAATTATCAGCAAAAACACCCGAAGAAGATACTTGTCCTGAGGATCAGCAAGAAAACGGTGTGCAAGTGTTTAGTGAAGTGATTAAAAGGACTGATAATGGTGGTAAAAATGAACGGAGCTGTGATTCTGGCATCAAGAGTGATGTTATGAGTGAAAGCATAACAAATATTCAAAGTGAAAAAAGGGACAGTTTACAAGGTGAAAAGAGGGACACTTTACAAGGTGAAAAGAGAGAGAGTTTGCAAGGTGAAAAGAAAGAGAGTGATCAAAGTGATTCTTTAAAAGTGAGTGAGGATGAAGATGCCAAACGGTTTAGTTCAAGTAGCATAAGTAGTTTAAAGAAGTTGTGGGAGAAACAGGATTCTGACAAACTAGCCAAGTCCGATCCTAACCAAACTAGTCCCAAGTATGCTCCATGTATATATAAGCGGCCAGAATTGCCAAAGTTAACAAAGGGTGAAAAAGACACGAACACTGATACTCAACTTACAAACAAAACTCCAGAAGATGAGGGAAAAGTTGGAAAATTGGAAAGAAGAATGTGGCCTCCTACCTGTGGTAGTGAACCTGACATGAAGCTCTCTGATGGGAAACCTTCAGTTCCTGTTAAACCAGTAGTGAAGAGTTTTAAATTACCTCCTCCTCCTGCTGGGGTTAAACCACCACCACCAAAACCAGCGGGAATATATGCTACTCCTTCGATCATTAGACCTCCTTCACTTCCAGTTATTTCTGTTAAGAAAGAAGGGAAAGAAGCTGAGAGCAAAGATGTTAAGCTTTTAAAAGAAGCTCCTCTTGGTGTATCAGTCAATCCAACTCCTAGTATGACATCGTCGGGGGGCACTGTTCCGAGCGACAGCGTGAGTGCTTCGTCAAGTAGCAGTACTGAGAAGGCCGGTCTGATGGAACAAGGTCACTTAGTGGAGTCTTCCATAGCAAACCTGCAGTCAGAGAACTCCACCGCTACCGTTGCTGCGTGTATTCAAGCAGCACAGAAAGTGTCAGGCTTCCACCGTGCATGTGGGGATTACATGGATAACATTCCACCTCAAAGTCGGTTCCATATGCGAGAACTTCTGACTCGCTTGGAGCTACAGACCAGACAGCTACGCTCGGCTGGTGGACGCTCAATCGAACACAATGAAAAGCTCTTCTTGGAAATAGAGAACACTGTAAAAGATATTACTAATACAATACAACGTTAGTGTTTTGTATGTACATTATGAAACAGGCTGAGATACTGTACTGTGCTAGTGTTGCCATGACAAGTTTTGTTAGCTATTTGAGTTTCTTATTCTCATCGCACACGTAAGACAGGCAGGGTTGAGTATGTGCAGTGCCATGTCACAGAGGTCCAAGCATGTCACTTAACATCACATTTACCCAGAATTGATTCTCAGTCTGTGTGCAAATAACAATACTCTTGCATTTAAATGAGGTACATTACATGTTTGGTGAAACGTAAACGGTTTTTTGTTTTAATATTTCAGTGCAGATATCTGTTAAATATTGGATAATTTGAAGAAGTTTGATCACTTAATGACTGCTCACAAAGTAACGAGAAGTTAAACTATTCCACTGAAGTGTTCTGTGTTTGCCAGTATGTTAGAGTGTCATTTACGACATGTAAAAAGTGAATGAGAGTTGAGTGCTTGTGATGTTTCAACTGTTGCTGGTGCTGGTCTATAGCACTATATTTCCCCACTATACCATGAGTAGGGATGAGCAAGAACCAGTTTTGAAAATTTTGTACATTATGTAAACAGCTAATTTAAATAGGTAGCTTTTTGCATGCAAAATGACTTTGGTGTGTTAATTCTAATCAAAACAGGAAAGTATATCATTATATTTGAAGGTGGAAACATGAAAATTAAACAGCTTAATGGTGGGCACTTTTGTAGTCTTGGTGGTCACTGATTTTCAAAGCTGTGACTTTGTTATATCTCCACCTTTGGAAAGTGTCTCACTGGTGTATGCATACAACTGTCACATTTGTTGCAATTTTACATGAATGCTAGTCTTGTGATTTATTGTGTATCTAAAGGTCAACAATGTGCAGTTGCCCGAACCAACGTATTCTGGAAAATGGATTGACCTGTAATTGTTTATTATGGGTGCTTATGTTCATTGATCTGTTCCTGGGGCATATATATTATTACTTCTATGTTGTTTTGGCAGCCTTCAAAACTTTCATACATTAGTTTCTTATAGTTTAGTCTATTTGGATTGGCATTTTTTACCATTATTCTGACGTGGCTCGTCAAGGAAATTTTTTCACTGAAAGTGGGATAAAATGACTTGTCTGATACTGAATACAAATACTGTATGTAATTCTATACTTTACCACAAGTATTAAGCAAAAATATCTTGCTAAAAGGTAACTATTTTAGTATTTTAACGATTTTAGTACAGTTGCCAACAAGCCTAATGAAGAAATTTTGAATTATGTTTATACTGTAATTGGTAATGTTACATTTTGTGATATACAGTCACTGCATATATAGCACAGCTATTCACTGATTCATGTCTTTATTGGCTTTCAGTTGAGCCATTGTTCCACTTGCCGGCAAAAATCACAGGCGGGTGGGACGTAATGAACAATGACTCAGTTTGAAGCCTACAAAATGTGGAACACTGACTAGAGATGCTGTATATGCTGGGCCGTCCTGTACATTTTTATGTCGGTTAACACCAGGGTGTTCATCATTTAGAAAAAAAAAAACAAGTTTTAATGAACAATAATAGACTTTGTAACTGATGTAAAAAATGACTAAGTGTTCTTATGTATCCGACTGACAAAGGAATAATTCATAAGTGCAGTTGGATAGGCTGTTATCCCACTTGATCAGTGATAGGCATATTGCTACATTTTATTTGTCATAGTTTTTTATTTTACAAAGTAAAGCAGTAGAGCCTAACCAGATGCATTGATGAATAATACCTTAATGTATAAAAACTGAAATACTATATGTAGATTAGCAAAAATTTATGGAGTGTAATCTCACATGACTTAAGAGTAACGTAATCAGCCATTCGTTACTGATTATCTCCATACATATTAATATGAGTGTGTGTGCGCACATGCGTGCATGTGTGTGTATGTGTAATTACCGATTTGTCATTACAGGAGTAAATTTAAGATAGTGGTGTCCTATCTTTGAAATTTTATTTATCATTATTTAAAGTTTCCAGTGGTTGTAGCGCTCGCTGCCTCTTTGTGTAAGACATTCCGTTCTTCTGGTATTCTTTCAGCAGTTCTTCTTACCCTAGTGTATAGTTATGACTTCTTTATCAGTTATAGGAAATATTCCTTGTCAGTTCTTTTGTAGCCTCAGAATTTGGGATTTAGTTATCATGTTTCCCCTCTGTTCCTACAATATTAGCCAGTTAATACGTATCTAATGCCTTTAGCCTGTCTTTGCAAATCATATCTTTTGATAGACATTTTTTTAGCCATTCTTTGAAATTTTTTGTCTTGTCCACAATTTATTTTAAGGTGTGGACAGTGCAATTACTGCAAGTTCCAGTTATTTCTATTATTATAAAAGCTTGCCAGCATCATTAAGAGCTTATGATTTTATTAATATGATTTAATGATGTCATTAATGATGCCTGAGTCTGTTTTTTTCTCTCAGTATCTTTTTACATTTTAAATTCTTTGACCTGTTTTTATATTCTCCTAGTTTCATTGCATGACATTTATCCACAATAAATTCCATTATTCATCTCTTGTTACTTGTTCAATCTATTCAGGTCTTTCTACAGTTAAAATTTAGGACTTTGGGTAGTTTCAAATTTAGGTTGGATAAGTACATGAGTGGGAGGGTTGGATTTGAGTGGGACTTTCACATCAGAGCTTATTTCTTGTGTAGCATTGAAGACTGGGTTGGGCAAATGTTTGTTAGTGGGATGAATTGTACAGGACCTGCCTAGTATGGGCCAACAGGCCTCCTGCAGTGTTCCTCCTTTCTTATGTTCTCTTATGTTCTTATGTTCTTATTTTCATTTTTTGTCCCACATAGGATTTTTTGCATCATCTGGAAACATGGCCACATCTCCTTTTTATTTCTTCTTGCTTTAAAAATTATTATTGTTATTGAGATAAGCACAGCTTAATTTGGGACCCAACTAGTGATAGTATCTCACAAAGACATCTTCATTTGTATGATTGCTTGCATTTACTTTCAAATGGAAAATCTCTCGTCCACTGCAATAGTTTGTGTTGTATTTTGTGTGTGTGTGTATTGTGGCTTCCTGGTTAGTCTGGTGAGAACTATCCAAAACTCTTGCATTCAAATAATTCCAGTCTGATCATCCATTTCTTGAGCAAGTTTAGTGACTGAAGTATTATCTTAATATATTCCCAGAACTTGGTTAGTTCAGCTTTTTTTTTTGTCAGAGAGACCAGCCTTTAGTTCACAGGTCCTCCATGTTCCTTCATTTTTTGGATAAAGGCATAAAGTGAGCCATTTTCCATTTTCCTGCTAGGTTTCCTTTTTTTCAATGAGATCTTAAAAACTTAGCTTCTAGACCTAAAGTGCTGTCTTGTGCTCTATTCCTTTTTTCATATCCATATCAGTATTAGCCGTACTTCTTTTATTTTTTCAGCTATCTCAATATTTTGCATTTCATTTGGGTAGTTTGGGTTTTAAAACGACGTCAAAGGTCTCCTCTTCTGTAAACACTCATTGGAACGTATGTAGTATTTTTTAACAGTGGTCGTCTCCCACTGAGGCAGGTGACCCGAAAAACAAACAGAACTTTTATTTTTACATTAGTAATTTATATAGAAGTGGTTAATAGCCCCTTGCTCCCAGCATTTTAGTCACCTCTTAGGACACGCATGGCTGTATGTAATAGTATCTCTTATATTTTCTCCTTCAATTTTGTCATGTCCTCGATTATTCATATTTTTTGCCCTCATTCATATTTTGCCATGTCCTCAATTATTTGTATTTCACTGTGTCTTCAGTTGTTTGTATTTTGTCATGTCCTCAATTATTTGTATTTTGTCATGTCCTCAGTTGTTTGTATTTTGTCATGTCCTCAATTATTCATATTTCATCATGTCCTCAATTATTCGTATTTTGTCATGTCCTCAATTATTTGTATTTTATCGTGTCTTCAATTATTTGTATTTTGTCATGTCCTCAATTATTCATATTCCGTCATGTCCTCAGTTGTTTGTATTTTGTCATGTCCTCAATTATTCATATTTTGTCATGTCCTCAGTTGTTTGTATTTTGTCATGTCCTCAATTATTCATATTTTGTCTCTCATTTAATTTGCTTATTATGGATTTAAATGAAAGATTCCCTTCAAGGGAATGATGCTGGTTAAGGGCTCTTGATCCAAAGAATTTGAACATACCCTCCCTTTTCTTGGTTTAAATTTGATTGCCTCCATTTCCCTACTGGTTTACAATCCCCTTGAAATAAATAAATGAATGAAAACTTAGGTTCTGTCTTGTTCTTGTCCACAATACTATTTTTTTAAGTTTCTCTCTCCCTCTGTATCTGTGTATATTAAAATTCTGGCACGTTTGACTCTCTGGGTGTTTCCTACATTACTTCAATGTGTTTATCACTTTTTCTTTAATATACCGTATTTGTACCGGTAAATATATTGACTCGTGAAATTGTAATGACATGATTGTACCATGGGTGAGGAGCGAACCATGAGTTCAATCCCCACCCACTCTGAGGTTTAATATATTAGTTCAGAGTTCTTGCTTTCTTTCTCATGGTTTTTCAGGACTCCATTAAACCACTCTTGTTGTATAGCTGTTTTATATTGTAAATTATGATACCGTTATTCATGTTGCAGGACTCTTTGAATGCGTTGTTTATTTCTTCTTGTCTCTTAATTCTAATTCTTTTAAAGCTTAGTACCGTTTTTTAATTTATTGTAATAATAATAATAATAATAAATTACTGTATTATTTTTGGGATTACTCCAGCCATGTTTGTATATCAAAATTTAAAAAAAAGGGGAGAGTATTTTTCCTCATTTTCAGTTGTGCTTTTAATAAGCTATGATAGCCGAGGTGGTTCATGTTTTATCTCATTCATTTTTTTCTCCATTCATTTATTGTGGCTACATTTCTATAGTTTTGCTATCTTGGATTTGCATGTGTGTTTCTGCTGAATTTCTCTGTCTTATTCATTCGTGTGTAATTTTTTTTTTTTTTTCAACAAGTCGGCCGTCTCCCACCGAGGCAGGGTGACCCAAAAAAAGAAGAAAATCCCCAAAAAGAAAATACTTTCATCATCATTCAACACTTTCACCACACTCACACATTATCACTGCTTTTGCAGAGGTGCTCAGAATACAACAGTTTAGAAGCATATACGTATAAAGATACACAACATATCCCTCCAAACTGCCAATTACTGTTAGAAATATTGACAGTAGTTTGGTAAATACACATAGACATTAAGGTGTGACGTTTTGCCCAGCAGGGGATTTGTCAAGCAAGTGCATACATTATGTGGACACATCTTGCCCCTCTATAAATACTCAGTGTCCATGTGTTGTAAATATTGGTTTAACAAAGACCTTGATGACTAAAGCGTTGCCTTCATAAACATTTCATTGATCATTATTTTGTATCGCTCATTTTCATCCATAAAGAACAAAAAGTTACAATACTGTGACTGGAACAATACACAAATAAACCGGCACATAGGAGGGAGGAACTTACCACGAAATTTTGGTCCAACTTGCACCATTAATGATCCAACTTGGACCAAAACATCATCACAAGTTTCTTTTACCTGTGTGTGAGTTTATTTTCATACATACTGTGATCCCTAAGGGTTAAGGTCTTCTCCCTGAATATAATACATAATAGTAATTTTTTGATATGCTATCTTATCCTGTCTATCATGTTCTTCAAAGTTCACTGTCCATTATTTACCTAATATATAGTTCTTCATTTTTCTATGCTACCTCTCTGTTTTGTCTATATTTCTTTATCTTATTGTAATAAGCTGACAGTATCTTCAGAGCCTTAGTTTTTTCAACACTTCTTTTTATGAATATAAGTATAATGAACTTTTATCAATGCTCAGTAATAACCCACATAGACACTGAAACTCAGAAGATTAATTGATCAGTATATTTCAATCCTTTTCTGGGGTCCTCTTCAGCAGATACACCAAAGGAGACCATGAGTATAAAGAGAAGGTTGCGTCTCACTGCACAATGAGAGGTTCAACCTTCTCTATATATTCATGTTCTCCTTTTACTTGTATATCTGCTGAAGAGGGCCCCAGAAGGGGGTCAAAATATACAGATCAATTTATCTCTTGAGTTTGTCTCCATATAGCTTATTATTGAGCACTTATTTCCATGTTCACATTCTATGCCATATTAATGTTAACTTTAATTTCCCCTAAAATACAGTATAAAATATTTATTCTTCATCATCCCAGGGAAAAACATTGCTGTTTATGCTACCCTAATTACCAGAAACAAATAGTAATAGTAATAGCTGCACACTAGGACAAGAGAATAATAAACTTGCTGCACACTAGGACGAGAGAGTAATAAACTTGCTGCTCTCTGGACACCATTAGCTAAAGCTCACTACTTTTACATCTATTTAACATAGGTAAGAATTCTGGTGGAGTGAACAGCAGTTTTTACCTTGAACATGACTGTCCAGACGTCTCCAGCCATATTATCCTGTTTTTTTTTTTTATACTTAAATCTCTTGCAATTCATAATTTGTTTTTCTTAAAAATTTTTTGCACATTTTACCAGTGAAGAAAACTTTTTTTGCATTTTTTCTCATTTTCTTTCCTTCATTTATTTTTCACTCCAAGTGCTCAATTTTTTCATTCTTGCAGGAATTCAAAGTTATATATTTTACTTAATGCTGTATCACCCATATAGGTTTAGAGCATATTTTAATATATTAAGTTTACATAATACCTTTGTATCCACAAATACACATTGATTTTTATTCCTTCTGACAAGTCATTTAAATAAATGAATAACTATTTTGCAAGTATCAATAATTAGGCAGCCAACTGGAGGTTCCCATGAATATATAAATCCGAGGCAGCGTGACCAGAAAAAGAAATGCTTTCACCATCATTCACACTATCACTGTGGAAAAATAGATGCAGATGCAGTATAGTGTGATTATTGACTATGTTTCACCTACACAGTGGACTTTATCAAGTCACAAACAGATCTGCCTGGGTAAAGAGTACAGGAGTATATATAGTGTGGAGAGTCAGGTGGAGAATGTTGGGTAGGTTGTATCTGAGATGGACCTGCACAGGGCGGGCGGGTGTGTGTGTTGTTATATAGGATAACGATGAAGTTTCTTGGCAAGGGGTTCAGCTATATTATAGAAGTTGTTACCAAGAAACTTCTTCATCGCTATCCTACATAACATACATACCCACCTGTCCTGTGCAGGGTCGTCTTAGATCCAACTTACCCAGCATTCTCCACCTGACTCTCCACACTATATACTCGTGTACTCTTTACCCTGGTAGATCTGTTTGTGACTTAGTAAACCCCACTCTGTAGGTAAAACGTAGTCAATAAAGGATCACATTATACTGCATTTGTTTCTTTTCTCCACACTATTACTGCCTTGCCAGAAGCATGAAAGTATGACATTTCAGATGTCCTTCCAAATAGCAAATATCTTTAACCCCTCCTTCAGAGTGTGGGCATTGTAATTCCCAACTCCAGGACTCAAGTCCGTCTAACCGGTTTTCCTGAATCCCTTCACAAAATGTTACCTTGCTCACACTCCAGCAGCTCGTCAGGTCCAAAAAACTATTTGCCTCACTCCTATCTAACATGCTCACACATGCCTGCTGGATGTCCAAGCCCCTTGCCCACAAATAATTAGGTTCTCTATCTTCAACATCACTCCCAGTATATTTCTCTCATGGGACAAGTCCAGCTGCAAACCTTTGAACTGGGAATACGCACTGCTCAGTGATGGGCCTAGCATATGATATATATACAATTCTATTTTCATTGCTAAAGCTCCTGAATGCTGTTCTGAGGTTTGCCAGTCTGGCATCTGCTGCTGAAGTTATGGGGTTGATGTGCAGTTTTGGTGATGTTTGGTGTGATATTAACTCCAAATCCTTTGTTCTTGACTGTGGGTGTTTGTCTCTCTGTTAAGTACAGGAGCAGAGTTAACCTTGTAGTGTACTTCCTTCAGTGAAGATTAAGAGACACATGTAACAGTTGGGTATATTTATTGATGAAATGTTTTGCGTACACAGTAGACTTCTTCAGTCAAATACAGAGGCAGCAGGTGTAGTAATGAAATAAGATGATGTAATCAGTCCATCAACCTTGGAGAAAAAGTATATGAGATGGTCAGTCCCTCAGCCCAGAGAAAAGTTCAGTTCCATGGTCTGGAATGATATTGGTATTTTATACTATTTTCAACACCATCTTCAGTGTTTATTCAATATTTTTTTTTTTTAGTTACCAGTGATTATAGCACTAACTCCTCTTGTTACCCATTCTATTGTTCTAGTATTCTTTGAAGCACTTTCTAATATCCTTTCAACACCGGTTACATAGTTTATAGTTATGGTTTCTTGAACTCTAAGATTATTCATTGACAGGGCATGAACTGTGGTCTGTAAATTGACAGTGATAAATGTTTCCGGTGGCAAAGATGATCGAGTGTCAGACTGTTAATTTACAGTATTTCACATCCCGTGTCCATCCTTCTGTTTATGGTCTCTTGTTCAGCCAGTTAATGTTATCATTTCTTTCATTTCATTGTATAATCTTTTACTGTATGTCCTTATTGCTCTTAGTGAATGCAGTCTGTCAGTTCACTTTTATCAGTTTTGGTAGCTGTTTTGTAGCTTGTCTTTGGACATTTTCTAGCTAGTCTTGTTTTATATTAGGTGGAAACACCATACACCACTACTGCGTATTCCAATTTTGGAACATGCAGTGGTTAAAAATCAGGTAAGCCAGTTGATAGATAAGTGAGGATCTGTGACTTAACTCAGCAAACACTACTAAGCAAGTACACAAACCCACAAGTGCATCAAGACTGATGCTTTAGTCAAGGGGAAACGAGCCATGAAGCAAGACTAGTTCTTATGTTATAGAGGAGTGACAAACATGAGAGATGATTAACATGAAAATACTCAGGAAAAGAGAGGGGGACATAGATGATCAGACAGACAGGTTCTTTATCAGGGCTTCAACAAGGAGAGGGTATGCTGGGAAATTTCGCAGTTATACGAGTCAGTCACAAGAATATCCAAAAACACTTCAACAAAGTGGTAATAAAAAGTGTAGTGAAATTCTGAGAGATAATAGAAAAAGAAATTTATACAGTGGCTGAGAGACATTTACAGTCTCCCGCTCAGCTTGCAAACTCAAATAGGTTCGCTAATTACTAAGAGGTAATTACCATTGACACGCATGCACACAAAACACAACACACACACACATGCTCTGAAATTTGCAACATTAGGAGTTTATCTGGAGTGTAAATGGGAGGTGTTCCAGGTGTTGCAAATGCACCATTGATACAATCATAGTGGTTGCCAACTCCTATGAAGCTGGTAATCCTAGTGTGTCCCAATAAAGAACACGGGTTTGTATCTCTTATCAGGCTCACGTTGCCTTCCTTAACAAAGACTGATAAGCAAGCAATTATGTTTGATTTTTTTCTGCACCTTCTCTGGTATTGTTACACAAGATAAATTAGTGCAGTGTGCAGAATGTCAATGTGTGTGTTTGGGTTGAATGTAATCCCTGCAGTTAACTTATACCAGTTATTGCTATGTACATAAGTAATTCAACATTTATTTTATATTTGATCATATGCAGAAATAATTAAATTTTATTTATATAAAGCAGTAATGATTTATAAGGTAATGTGAGATACTGTAAGTTTGTTAAAGGTTTTTAATTTGATGGAGGTAGCAATATGCAGTTAGGGAATTATTGAAACAGCTGCAGTGTAGCAACTTTCCACATTGGAAAATAGGTAGACTGTGTTGCTCGACCACAGTGGAGGCGCACCCAGCGCTGATATTCGTGCTACGGAGGTCTTGGTTAGAAATATACATGATGAAATAATACACTGCCCACTGTTTAAGTATTTAATTCGTTTACTTGTAAAAAAAAAATTGTAGGTTGACTAGGAGAAAAATGTGCATTTTATCTACATTTTACAGAGATATTGTCAGAGATATGCTCAAGAAAGAAAATGGTAATCTCCCATTCTGTACAATTCCTAATATTTTTTTGCATGCATTGCTGTTAATGGCAAACTAGTAATATGATTCACGTGTCTTATTTATATACGGTATACATTTATTTGTATTTCATACAAATATTTTCTGATTTACAGTTATCGAGGTGGATCAGAAATTTGTTTAGTGGGAGTTTATACTGTATAAAATTTGTATTCATTAAACTTTATATAAGAAAGGGCAATAGTATGGTGAACTAGCTAAGGTAAAAATGGTTGGATATGCCAGTTACACTCCACTAATCATTCCTTAAAAGATGCTTTGAATTAGCCTGTTGCAGCTTATTGCAAACATACAATGGTGTGTCGTACAAAGACCCTTGGATCAAGTTTTGCATCCAGTAAGAATTTTTAGTCCTTGTACAGGTAAGTTCTGAACAATGTAGAAAATTTGTATGAATATTGAATTAGTCATTTTTATTGTGATTTTTATGAGGTCTTATTCACTACCACTAGATATAGACTTTACCCATTTTACCAGATGTCATTCCCCATTTTTAAAGTAACAGTATTACAATAATTTATTGTAAGGCCCCAAATATGAAAATATATTTATAAATGGCGTGCAAATGCTGACTTAAGTATATATTACGAGTGTGGTATGGCCTTTCAGGGGTCACAAATGAGGCTAAATATTCATGCATCCTGATGTGATGCCCAGGCCTGGGAGCAAATCCTAAGCAGTTTGGCATGTGTTATGAGTCGTGGAACAGTAACATTACATTAATTTATTTCCCCCCCCCATCCCCCATAGTTTTGTAATGAGTGTGGCAAACTATA
Source organism: Cherax quadricarinatus (assembly GCF_026875155.1). NCBI lineage: Eukaryota > Metazoa > Arthropoda > Malacostraca > Decapoda > Parastacidae > Cherax > Cherax quadricarinatus. Next base: position 22,700,461 of record NC_069492.1, read on the forward strand.
ATCATGAGTTAAATATTTTCCTTGGAACCTGAAAGGCGCAGTTGATTGGTAGGCATGAATTGACATAGAGAAAATATATCAGAAGGTAAAAGGAGTATAATATATTTTAGTCATAGGCTGAAGTCTCCCCAGTATGCTACAGTAGGCCCCAGTGCATGGTTAAAATGTACAGTACTCTCTGTTTTGTTCTACTTTCTCCATGTACGGTTTATCATCATTAACTGGTGTTTATTACACTTTTGTAACTGAATCCAGTTATATATTACTGTACTGGTTGGTGATAAATGTTTCATCTTGGCATCCCACACTGCAACTAGTCTTACTGAGGTTATATTTCAGTTGTTGGTCATTGGTGGCTCTGTCAGTGTGCAAAGGAAGTGTGGTGTTAGGTCATGGGTCCATTTCCCTGTGGGTTTTGTTTTTGTTTGCGATGTTACCTGGGACAAATTGCTCTGACCAGACTCATGGGGTCGACTGTAATATAGATATCTGTACTTGGTGACAGACAAGTAAAGCAGCAACTAGTATTTTATAATTTATAATTTGCCAACATATTCTGTGATTTATTTTCAATGCTTTTATGTCTTTGGTACCAACACTGGTATACTCACATTTTTATGAAAATATTTAAATATAATCAAATAAAGAAAACTCAAGGTGTTTTACATATTACTGACCTCAGGGAACTAATTACTACAAAAGCTAATTAAAGGTTTTGGTTTTAAACTACAAATAGATATGGCTTCCAGTTTATATTTGATTAAAATACAACTTGAAACAAAAATAACTGTTATGATGTTCAGTGCCTATAAGTTAAGAAACATTTAGGTATCTTTATTTGTTGAAATGTTTCAGCTGCTCATCAGGCCTCTTCATTTGAATGAAGAGGTGATCTAATACTGGAGACAGTGGTAGAAATGTCAAGCTAATTTTGAAATGTTCAGTCCCTCAGCCTTGATGGAAAGTGCTCAGTCCTCGAGCACAAACAGAGATACAATTACAGACTTACTGACTGGAGCTAGCAGCAACATGCAGCAGCTAGAGATGTCACAAGTGGGTGGGGGCTCACTAGTGGGAAGTAGGTCATACCAAACTGTTACACCTGCCTTCTATGCAAGTCTGTCCTCATGCCTGTTTAACTGACTGAACACTTCAAAATTACCTCTCCACTTCTTCCACTGTCTTAGCACATAAAAATAGCCCAAGTATTACACCTCTTATTTATCAAAGAACTAAATTAGAAGCTGCTGCTGCTGCTAGCACCAACATGGTACTGCATGACCCTCATGCCAGCAGGAATCCCACACGTAGAAAGACAGGAGATTAGTCGATCTGTATATTTCGATCTTGGTCTGACAAAGTACAGAAATAAGATGATTACAGATTTATATAGTGGTGAGTAGAGGAACAAGTGAATATTAGTCCTAGTTATAGATGAGGGGCCTCGGGGCTTGAGTGTATGACATCTTGTTGAGGGACATGTCTAAGTACATTGCTTGGTGTGTTTCTGCTGAATTATGCCATGGTATGTATTTACTCTTATGTGAAATTGGTAATTACGTCTGGTTAGAGTTGCCCTTTTAAGTTGTGTTTGATCTATAACTGCTGCTTCCAGTGTCTTTTATTTTGTGTTATCTTAGCAGCTTTCCAGTTTGTATGGCTACAAGATTTCACATGTTGGAAGATAGCAAAGCTCTCCTGTACATATCTAACTGATCACTTATGTTCCATGACTAGATGTGAGACCACAACCCTTGTCTTCCATGTCAACTAACTCACAAGTGTTGCAATGTATTTGGTTTATTGCAGGAGGTTCAGTCTTGGCTGTGTCTTGTGACTGCTTACAAATAAACTATTTTATTTTTGATAGGTCACTGCTATGATGCATTTTGTAGCTTTTTTCAATACCTGTGTGGACCAGAATTATTAGTTTATTTGGTGGCCTGTTTGTCATATATTTTGTTTGAACAGTATAGTAGTTTTGGTTTGCTTTTGTAACTTGGATAAATCACTCGGTATCTAAGTTTGGCAAACTGCTCCCAGGTAGCGGCTTTTATCCTGATCTAAAAGGGATGAGTTGCAGATTCTCAGTACCCGTCAAGAAATATTAAATATAGAGATGGTGCTTTTCTTAATTTTGGATGAATAGTTACTAAAAATCAAGAAAAAAAATCTCTTAAAACAAAAGATTATGGGCGCCAACAGTTTCCAACCCCTCCCTTCTGGATCAGAAAATAAAACACTACCTGGGAACAATTTCCCAAACTCAGATACCCAGAGTAGTTTACCCCATTGAGACTTGCAAAAACAATTCAAAGCTCAAACAGAACAAGTGACAAATGCTCCAACAGATTAATCGTTTCATCGGAGATTGAGAAAACAACAAAAGCATCACAGAAGCGACCTATCCTAATAAAATAATTGCTTCTCAAGAGACCTGTTAGTTACTAAATATCAAACAAAAACTGTGTGATCTTACATCTAGAATCACTGAACATAATAAAGTTTAATATGTACAGGAAAACTTTGCCATTTTCCAACAAGTGTAGCCACACAATAAACTGGGAAGGTGCCAAGTTTACACAAAAAGAAAACATTGGAAGCAGCAGACATACATCAAATACACAACTTTAAAAGACAACTCTAACTAGATAATTACCAAATTCATATTGACCAAGTACATCCCAGCACCTAACTTAGCAGAAACACACCAAATACTGTACTCGACGTGTCCCTCAACAAGATGCCTTATATTAAACCCCTGGGACCTCCCCTACAACAAAGACTAGCATCCACCTGTTCTACTCATCATTACAAAAAACTTGTAGCCTTTTTATTCTCTGTACTTATAGTTGATGAGGATCTCAGACTAAGATCAAAATAAACCGATCACCTCTAGTCTCCTGTCTGGGTTAACACTTGGTATTCCTGCTACCACTCACAAGTGTTCATGGCACTGATGCTCCATCATAAATATAATACATCTATTATACAAAATGTATCAAATGGAGGTATCATAAATTCATTAATTAGAATACAAAATTGATGTTCATTAAGAAATAAATCTGGTTAACTATTAATCTATTACTAATCATATTAATCATGAGAATATCACAGACTTTTCTTATTCTGTATAGAACAAAAGTTGACTAAATTAAGACTTGTAAGAAAGTAACTTATGGTACTTACCTCTGGAGCTAAAATTAACACACACAAAACTCAACTCAATAGTTCTTGTTAGTGCTGTATGACCCTTGTGGGTTTAGCATTTAGTTTTGAATATAATAATAGTAATTCTTATGCATGTTTGAGTTAGATGCTTTACCTATGATATGGAAAACTTTCAAATTGGCTACATTGATGCTGGTGAAGATTCCTTAATTCAAGAAAATGATGCTACTCTTCTGTTCCATGGATCAAACTTTGATCTGTCATTCACCAGTTGCTGTATGACCTTAACAGGTTTACCAATTCCCATAAATATAATAATCTCGTACAATTTTATACTTGTATTTTTAATATATTCATGGAAAAGATCTAAACCCATAGGGGTTATACAGTGTCTGGGGGAATTAAAAGCAATAAAGTTTGATCTAAGGAAGGGGAGGACAAGTCTTAAGATGAAGAGGAGCTCGCCACCATCGAGGAACCTCCCTCAAGGGGAAGTTTTGTCAACACATCAGCTCTCTACAATCCTTGTGAGTTTAACACTTAAGTTTTGATTGTAATAATAATTTATCAAGACATGCAGTCTACCTTGAAACAATACAAAAATAACTTCATATTAACATTTAGAGGATACTTTTCAGTTATTGTAAATAACTGAAAAATATCCTCTTAAAAACATAATATCAAGACATAACTCAAAGATTTCTGTATACTATATTATTGTACAATGTTAATTTTATAGTTTACCTGTAGAGTACTTATAAATAATTTGCAAGAAATTTTGGGTCAAGGGTCATCATCACATTTGCAATTGTTTTGGCTATATATTGGCACTCTTCTTCATTTTTATGCCAGAAGAGGTCACAGTGGAGGTCCGGGAAGCCGTCCAGGTAGCCGGTCTGTAGCTGCGACACCATCAGCTGGAAGAGCTTCTGCATACCTTGCCCTAAAATAAAATAAAAACTCAAAGTTTGACATGACAGCTGGAAGAGCTTCTGCATACCTTGCCCTAAAATAAAATAAAAACTCAAAGTTTGACATGACAGCTGGAAGAGCTTCTGCATACTCTGCCCTAAAATAAAAAAAACTCAAAGTCTGACATTCTAATGTTCCTTTCCTAAGTGCAGTTCTTGGCATCTTTCCTGTACAGTACTCACATCATACTTTATATTACCCTCCAAATGCAACATCTCCACCCATCCTTCAGAGTGCAGGCACTGTATTTCCCACTTCCAGGATAAGTTTAGCTAACCTGTTCCCTGAATCCCTTCACAAAAGTTACTTTGCTCACACTCAACAGCACATCAATTAATAACCACTTTTCTCCATTCACTAATAATATGCTCACACAGCCTTCTTAATGCACAAACCCCTAAAACTTGAAGCCTATTAGTCTTTTAACCCCTCCCTCCAACTGTTCCTGGAATGACCCTTAACCATCTACCTTCCACCCAAGATTTACAGTCTTCCTTTCCCTCTCCATCCTTTCTACATGCCCAAATCACCTCAACACTACAATATTTCCTTTTAGTTTCTAAGCTCTGAATTATCTGCATGATATTTATGCCACATACTATATTACTAAATTTGAAGGGAGAAACTTTCATTTTTCCTTTTGGGCCACCCTGCCTCCGTGGGATGCGGCAAGTTTGTTGAAAGAAGAAATATCAAAATCACAAGCAATTCTGTCCTTAAACTGCAGTTCTGAGTAGTAGTATTATCCCCTCAAGGGGGGTAAAATAATACTCTCTAATCCTTCCTCTGGATTAAACGTGATTGCCTCCCATTTCCCCAGATACTCTTAAGACCTCTATGGGCCTAGTGCTCACCTAATTAAAATAAAAATATTATCAGGGAAGAGCTAAACATGTAGGGGCCATAACTCTTTTGTCCCCTTTACATTTATACGAAGGAACTATAATAATATCTTTTTCCTAGGTAGTAGAGTGGTAGACAGTAGGATTGCTGGTGTCTTTTTTTCTGTCTCATGAACATGCAAGATTTCAGGTACGTCTTGCTACTTCTGCTTACACTTAGGTCACACTACACATGCATGTACAAACATATATATAACACACACACCCCTCTGGGTTTTCTTCTATTTTCTTACTAGTTCTTGTTCTTGTTCATTTCCACTTATCTCCATGGGGAAATGGAACAGAATTCTTCCTCCGTAAACCATGTGTGTCATAAGAGTCGACTAAAATGCTGGGAGCAAGGGGCTAGTAACCCCTTCTGTATATATTACTAAAGTTAAAACGATAAACTTTTGTTTTCTTTTTGGGCTACCCTGCCTCAGTGGGAAATGGCCAATTTGTTGAAAGATCTTTATTTTTACAAGTACAGTGGACCCCCGCATACCGATTACCTCCGAATGCGACCAATTATGTAAGTGTATTTATGTAAGTGCGTTTGTACGTGTATGTTTGGGGGTCTGAAATGGACTAATCTACTTCACAATATTTCTTATGGGAACAAATTCGGTCAGTACTGGCACCTGAACATACTTCTGGAGTGAAAAAATATCGTTAACCGGGGTCCACTGTACATGTACAAGGTATAGAGACCATAGCTGACATCAATGACACATTACTGTATAGAAAGCCGCTCGTTATGCTGAGCATTTCAGGCAAATTAGGTCAGTTTTATCCCAGGATGCGACCCACACCAGTTGACTAACACCCAGGTACCCATTTTATACTGATGGGTGAACATGGACAACAGGTGTCCTATAGAAACACGTCCTAATGTTACCCAGCTGTACTGGGGATTCGATCTCTGGACCTCAGTGTGTGAGGCGAGTGAGCTAGCGATCAAGCTGCAGGACAATCCTTAGGTATCTTCCTATCTTTCATACATTTATTAAATAAAAACACCAACCATTCCAGTGCCTGGGGAATGGGAAGCAATATGTGAATCAAGGAAAAGACAGATCCTAGTCCTTGGGTCAAGTTCCTTTCACTGGCATCAAAACCTCTCTAGAATGAAAATTCTCCTGTATGATAAGCAATTTCACTTGAACAAATTTTCTTGTGTGTGTTTCTACAAAACATAACATGAATTTAAATTTATGTGCATTTTTCTAATACGTGGGCCATCTCCCACCGAGGCAGGGTGACCTGAAAAAGAAACACTTTCACCATCATTCACACTAACACTATTTTGCCAGAGATGCACAAATACGACAGAACGATGTCCCTCCAAACAGAAATTATCCCAAACCCCTCTTGTAGAGAGCAGGCACTGTACTTCCCACCACCAGGACTCAAGTCTGGCTAACCAGTTTACCTGAATGCCTTCACAAAATATTACTTTGTTCACACTCCAACAGCTTGTCAGGTCCCAAAAATCATTCATCTCCACTCCTACTGTAGATAAAATTTCTAAGTATCACATCAATTCTATGCCTATATCTACATAAAAAATTATCAGAGTATATAGGATGAGACTGACATGGGGAGAGACTGGCGAGAGATGTGATGTTTCCCAGAGCAACGCGCTTCAGGTGGGCTGTCTTGAGGCCATGCTTATTCTTCCAGTTGTGGCCAGCAAGGATCAGCTTTGCCAAAATTACAATCTCGCGCAGTTCTGAAAAAATCACAAGATTATTAATATTACTGTACAACCTATGTAGCTATGATTGTCAGAAGTGTATAGACAATTCAGATGACCCTGCAAGTTGTAACATCCTCGCCCATCCTGCAGTGCAGGCATTGTACCCCCCCCCAGGACTCAAGTCTGGCCAATGGGTTTCCCTGACATTGCTCACACTCCTACAACACATCAATCCATTAAAAAAATATAAATAAGAACCAGAGGGTACTGTGGAAAAAGTGCATGAATCACTGGGTAGAATAAAAGTGTTCACCTGTAATAATTTTCATTACATTCATGTGGTAGCACTAAACCCATAGTGATCATACAGTCCCTGTGGGAAATGGGAAGCATTCAGGTTTAATCCAAGAAAGGGGAAGGCAGGTCCAGTTGTTGCATTAAGAGCTCACTGGCATCAAGGAACCTCCTTCAAGGGAAATAGAGGGTAAAGCAGCTGGGACAGATGGAATGAAAACTGGTAAAGATATCTGAAGGATGCTTCCACGTGCTAACCCCTGGTGGATCAAGGTGTGATCAACCAGGCTGTACGCAGTCCAACGTACAAACCACAGCCCTTCTGGTTAGAATCTGATTTGAAAAACTTATCCAGTTCCCTCATGAAGACAACCAGTGGTTGGCTGGTAATTTCCATTATGTACAGGAGGCCACTGAAGAGTCAGGGACCTCTGACACTTAATGAGTTCTCTGTCAATGTACTCTTCCTGCCCTTGCTTTTTATTGGAGGTATTTTGCAATACCTGCCAAATCTACTGCTTTTACAAGAAATGCTTCCAGTGTGCAGGTTTGGGATCAGTCTCTCCAGGTGTAAATTATTATATACCTCTCTTGCCTACTTTCCAAGGAATACAGTTAAAGGGATTTCAGGTGTTCCCAGGAGTTTAGATGTGTGATTGAATGTATACAAGCAGTGAAAGTTCTCTATACTTTTTCCAGCTCAGCAGTCTCACCTGCCCTGAAGGAAACTGTATACAGAAGTATTCCAGTCTGGAGAGAACAAGTGACTTGAAGAATATCATTGGCTCAGCATACATTTTCCTGAAAATTCTAGTTATCCAGCCTATCATTTACCTCGCTATAGCAATAACATCATTGTTGTCATTCTTGAATGTGAGATCTTCCGATATCATTACTCGCAAGTGTTGCACATTAAGCTTCTGCTCTATTGAATGATTTGAGTTTATCCTGTACTCCATTTCAGTCATTATTTCCTCCATTCTTCCAAAATGCAGCAACTGAAACTTGTCTTTATTGAACATCGTATTGTTGGCCCAATGGAATTTTTTTTTTTTTAACACATCAGCCATCTCCCACCAAAGCAGGGTGACCCAAAAAGAAAATACAAAAGTTTTTCTTCTTTTTACATTTAGTAATTTATATCGGAGAAGTTACTAGCATCTTGCTCCTGGCGTTTTAAGTCACGACACCCATGGATTATAGAGGAAGGATTCTTCTCAACTTTCCCATAGAGGAGAAATCTATATTTATATCCTCTTAGAGGTTCACTGTATCTTTAATGGATGACATTTTCATTAAGATTCTGGAGTCATCAATGAAGGATGCTATGGTGCTATGATCTGTTCTTGTCTGATGGATATAGGAATGTGAAACAGAAGTGGGGCGAGTATTGTGCCTTAAGGAACAGGTGGGAATGTAGTTTTGGACTGGGTAGTGTATTTCTTCAATATATGTATGTAAGAAGGGAAAGGACAACAAAAACTGACTTAAGATGTACAGTCTTTTGTTAGGAAAAGAAGACAAGGGGTTTTAAGGTTCGACTAGGAAGGGTTGGGAGGGAGGGGGTAAAGGGAGGGTTTGTGTGCGAGAGCTTTGACAAGTCCAGCTGGCAATGAATGATGGGAATGTTTTTTTAGGATTTTTGGTGAATTTGGAAAAATGGTAATTTTAAACAAGTATCTGTTGGCTTTATAAAGCAAAGTAACATTACTGTAAATTCAGAAACCAAGAAAGGCGACTTGAGTCCTGAATGGAGACAGGCCTGCATTCCAAAGGAGGGGTTTAAATTTTGCAGTTTAAAAAACTGTAAGTTGTTTTAAGCACCTCGTCTGAGTCAAACAGGTTTTGGACTTGCATTTAAATTTGGTGAAACTTTTTTTTTTTTTTTTTCCACACCGCCGTTCCAAGGAATGGGTGGCGATAAAAAAAAAATTATGAAACATAAATGTCTCCAAAAGAAGGGCATTTACATACAGTCTTTTTATGCAAACAGAAACAACAATGAGGTTTAATTCATTACAAGGTAAGCCGCTGCCGTTCTGAAAGTTTGGAATTTTACTTTGTCACTCCAAGCAGCGTAAATTTAAAACTTTTGTCTTGCATTTCTGATCAAGTCAGTGCTGTGGAAGTAAGCTGAAAAATCTTTTTTTTTTTTTTTTTTTTTTTTTTTCGTCATTTCCTTGGGTGAACCATTTAACAAAAAATTCATCAGTCAAATTTTAATAATCGCTATCCTCTAACTTCCATAACGAATTTTGCATTATTATAACTCAGCTCAGCCAACACTCTGTGCTTATTCTCGATGCAACTTATCCCTGCTTTATCCCCATAAGAGCGTTGTTAAAACTATTTTCCCTATTTCTCTAGTGCATCCAAGGACAAAGTTACTTTGTTTTTCCTCAGACTCCTGAGTGCAACTCATCCCCTCATCATTTATGATACTAATCCTTTATAACCTCGGCTGACACGTCCATTAGTGCGACTAATGTGAGTTTATTGTGGCAACATTTCACTCTCCAGGAGCTTTGTCAAGGAATTACAAACAATACAAAAACACAGAGGGTATATATAGGTTCCAAATGAGGTGAATGAGTAAGCCTACTGGCCTATGTGGTAGAATCAGTAAGTCTACACTTTCACCTCACATGGTACCTACACAGCATTGCAGCATTTAACAAATACAGCAGTATTCAATTATAGCCATTTTTCATTTATTCAGACTTCCTACAATAAATATATTCACCAGTCACTATAAGTGAAGGAAGAAAATATTTTAAAATAAGTAATGTGTGTACTGTATATGCATTTTTTTAGGCCTAGCTATATTGCTCACTTAATATGTGATAGTATAAACATGTTATCAGGCTTTTACATATAACTTTGAAAGGGAAAAAAGGCTGTTTCACTGTACATCAATTTTTGCTTTACATCAGCAGCCTGGAACCTAATTTGGTGTATAAGCAAGGTCTGTGTATATATACCTGTGTCCATGTACTGTTTGTAACAGCTTGACAAAGCTCCTGGAGAGTGAAACATTATCACAAAATCTCATATTAGTTGTACTTATGTCCATTTACATAACATATTTTGAGGGTAATTCAACCATTACTACTCTTAATGTACTATATAAAGATTCTTCTTCTACAAAAAGAATATCGCTGTATAGCCCTTGTGGTTTAGCACTTCTTTTTGATTATAATAATAATAATAATACAAAAGAATATTACTCACCTTTATTTTTAATAAAAAAGTCTCTCTCTAATAATGAATAGTTGGTAGTGAGAGTGAGAAGTGAGGTGTTAGGCGGCCCAAAGAGAGAGTAGAGCACTGCAGAGTGTTCTGAAGTTTCCAGATCAGTGACGGTCTTCTGTAATTCAGGTTCTAAACTTCCAAACGACACCACTCCATCTATCTTGCTCCACTTGTCACCTGTTGCAAGCATGTTTAGAGTGATTATATGGTCATTATGATGAAGTAAGTGCAGGCTGCATGAGGTGGTGGTAAAGTGTGTTGAACACTGCTCAGTGATGAGGGATGTCTTAACATATATAAGGAAATAATGGAAACTAGACTGAATATGTCTACTCCCAACCGAGTCATCATTGGTATGCATGCATGCACGTAGGTATTTATGTGTAACTACATTAGAACCCCCATATCCATGGACTCTGTTTTCATGGTATCAATTATTCACGGTTTACCGTGGCCTGAAAATAACCCTTAATTTTGCTTAATAATGACCCCAAAACACAAAAGTAGTCATGGTGGCAGTTCTTCAAAGTCTAAGAGAAGGTGTGAAGGGCTTCCAGTGAAAAAGTGATAATTCTCAACTTATTGTGCAAAATTTATTATTATTATTTTTTTTTTTATTATCACACTGGCCGATTCCCACCAAGGCAGGGTGGCCCGAAAAAGAAAAACTTTCACCATCATTCACTCCATCACTGTCTTGCCAGAAGGGTGCTTTACACTACAGTTTTTAAACTGCAACATTAACACCCCTCCTGTACTTCCCATCTCCAGGACTCAAGTCCGGCCTGCCGGTTTCCCTGAATCCCTTCATAAATGTTACTTTGCTCACACTCCAACAGCACGTCAAGTATTAAAAACCATTTGTCTCCATTCACTCCTATCAAACACGCTCACGCATGCCTGCTGGAAGTCCAAGCCCCTCGCACACAAAACCTCCTTTACCCCCTCTCCCAACCTTTCCTAGGCCGACCCTACCCCGCCTTCCTTCCACTACAGACTGATACACTCTTGAAGTCATTCTGTTCGCTTCCATTCTCTCTACATGTCCGAACCACCTCAACAACCCTTCCTCAGTCCTCTGGACAACAGTTTTGGTAATCCCGCACCTCCTCCTAACTTCCAAACTACGAATTCTCTGCATTAATTCTCACCACACATTGGCCTCAGACATGACATCTCCACTGCCTCCAGCCTTCTCCTCGCTGCAACATTCATCACCCACGCTGCACACCCATATAAGAGCGTTGGTAAAACTATACTCTCATACATTCCCCTCTTTGCCTCCAAGGACAAAGTTCTTTGTCTCCACAGACTCCTAAGTGCACCACTCACCCTTTTCCCCTCATCAATTCTATGATTCACTTCATCTTTCATAGACCCATCCGCTGACACGTCCACTCCCAAATATCTGAATACGTTCACCTCCTCCATACTCTCTCCCTCCAATCTGATATCCAATCTTTCATCACCTAACTTTTGTTATCCTCATAACCTTACTCTTTCCTGTATTCACCTTTAATTTTCTTCTTTTGCACACCCTACCAAATTCATCCACCAATCTCTGCAACTTCTCTTCAGAATCTCCCAAGAGCACAGTGTCATCAGCAAAGAGCAACTGTGACAACTCCCACTTTGTGTGTGATTCTTTATCTTTTAACTCCACGCCTCTTGCCAAGACCCTCGCATTTACTTCTCTTACAACCCCATCTATAAATATATTAAACAACCACGGTGACATCACACATACTTGTGTAAGGCGTACTTTTACTGGGAAATAATTTCCCTCTTTCCTACATACTCTAACTTGAGCCTCACTATCCTCATAAAAACTCTTCACTGCTTTCAGTAACCTACCTCCTACACCATACACCTGCAACATCTGCCACACTGCCCCCCTATCCACCCTGTCATACGCCTTTTCCAAATCCATAAATGCCACAAAGACCTCTTTAGCCTTATCTAAATACTGTTCACTTATATGTTTCACTGTAAACACCTGGTCCACACACCCCCTACCTTTCCTAAAGCTTCCTTGTTCATCTGCTATCCTATTCTCCGTCTTACTCTTAATTCTTTCAATAATAACTCTACCATACACTTTACCAGGTATACTCAACAGACTTATCCCCCTATAATTTTTGCACTCTCTTTTATCCCCTTTGCCTTTATACAAAGGAACTATGCATGCTCTCTGCCAATCCCTAGGTACCTTACCCTCTTCCATACATTTATTAAATAATTGCACCAACCACTCCAAAACTATATTCCCACCTGCTTTTAACATTTCTATCTTTATCCCATCAATCCCGGCTGCCTTACCCCCTTTCATTTTACCTACTGCCTCACGAACTTCCTCCACACTCACAACTGGCTCTTCCTCACTCCTGCAAGATGTTATTCCTCCTTGCCCTATACACGAAATCACAGCTTCCCTATCTTCATCAACATTTAACAATTCCTCAAAATATTCCCTCCATCTTCCCAATACCTTTAACTCTACATTTAATAACTCTCCTCTCCTATTTTTAACTGACAAATCCATTTGTTCTCTAGGCTTCCTTAACTTGTTATCTCACTCCAAAACTTTTTCTTATTTTCAACAAAATTTGTTGATAACATCTCACCCACTCTCTCATTTGCTCTCTTTTTACATTGCTTCACCACTCTCTTAACCTCTCTCTTTTTCTCCATATACTCTTCCCTCCTTGCATCACTTCTACTTTGTAAAACTTCTCATATGCTAACTTTTTTCCCTTACTACTCTCTTTACATCATCATTCCACCAATCGCTCCTCTTCCCTCCCGCACCCACTTTCCTGTAACCACAAACTTCTGCTGAACACTCTAACACTACATTTTTAAACCTACCCCATACCTCTTCGACCCCATTGCCTATGCTCTCATTTGCCCATCTATCCTCAATAGCTGTTTATATCTTACCCTAACTGCCTCCTCTTTTAGTTTATAAAACCTTCACCTCTCTCTTCCCTGATGCTTCTATTCTCCTTGTATCCCATCTACCTTTTACTCTCAGTGTAGCTACAACTAGAAAGTGATCTGATATATCTGTGGCCCCTCTATAAACATGTACATCCTGAAGTCTACTCAACAGTCTTTTATCTACCAATACATAATCCAACAAACTACTGTCATTTCGCCCAACATCATATCTTGTATACTTATTTATCCTCTTTTTTCGTAAAATATGTATTACCTATAACTAAACCCCTTTCTATACAAAGTTCAATCAAAGGGCTCCCATTATCATTTACACCTGGCACCCCAAACTTACCTACCACACCCTCTCTAAAAGTTTCTCCTACTTTAGCATTCAGGTCCCCCACCACAATTACTCTCTCACTTGGTTCAAAGGCTCCTATACATTCACTTAACATCTCCCAAAATCTCTCTCTCTCCTCTACATTCCTCTCTTCTCCAGGTGCATACACGCTTATTATGACCCACTTTTCGCATCCAACCTTTACTTTAATCCACATAATTCTTGAATTTACACATTCATATTCTCTTTTCTCCTTCCTAACTGATCATTTAACATTACTGCTACCCCTTCCTTTGCTCTAACTCTCTCAGATACTCCAGATTTAATCCCATTTATTTCCCCCCACTGAAACTCCCCTACCCCCTTCAGCTTTGTTTCGCTTAGGGCCAGGACATCCAACTTCTTTTCATTCATAACATCAGCAATCATCTGTTTCTTGTCATCCGCACTACATCCACGCACATTTAAGCATCCCAGTTTTATAAAGTTTTTCTTCTTCTCTTTTTTAGTAAATGTCTACAGGAGAAGGGGTTACCAGCCCATTGCTCCCGGCATTTTAGTCGCCTCATACGACACGCATGGCTTACGGAGGAAAGATTCTTTTCCACTTCCCCATGGACAATAGAAGAAATAAAGAAGAACAAGAGCTATTTAGAAAAAGGAGAAAAACCTAGATGTATGTATATATATATATGCATGTGCGTGTCTGTGAAGTGTGACCAAAGTGTAAGTAGGAGTAGCAAGATATCCCTGTTATCTAGCGTGTTTATGAGACAGAAAAAGAAACCAGCAATCCTACCATCATGCAAAACAGTTACAGGTTTCTGTTTCACAGTCATCTGGCAGGACGGTAGTACTTCCCTGGGTGGTTGCTGTCTACCAACCTACTACCTATTTATTAATTATTAATTAAACTTTATTATAAGTACAGTGGACCCCCGGTTAACGATATTTTTTCATTCCAGAAGTATGTTCAGGTGCCAGTACTGACCGAATTTGTTCCCATAAGGAATATTGTGAATTAGATTAGTCCATTTCAGACCCCCAAACATACACGTACAAATGCACTAACATAAATACACATACATAATTGGTCGCATTGGGAGGTGATCGTTAAGCGGGGGTCCACTGTATGTATGTAAACAAAAAAACAACTTATATGTAGTGTTTGCTATTGTCCACAGTTCTGGGTGTCAACAGCAGGTCTTGGAAACTATCACCTGTGGATATAGGGGACTACTGTATACAATTCTTTAAAGAGGAAGCACCTCAGTGCTAAGATAACAATCCAAAAATTTGAAGCAGCTCTTCCGTTTACAGGATGAATCGTAATTACCTCCAAGGCATTGTATGACCCCTGAGGGTTTACTGCTCTGAACATAATTTTTTTTTTTTTTTATTATCACACTGGCCGATTCCCACCAAGGCAGGGTGGCCCGAAAAAGAAAAACTTTCACCATCATTCACTCCATCACTGTCTTGCCAGAAGGGTGCTTTACACTACAGTTTTTAAACTGCAACATTAACACCCCTCCTTCAGAGTGCAGGCACTGTACTTCCCATCTCCAGGACTCAAGTCCGGCCTGCCGGTTTCCCTGAACCCCTTCATAAATGTTACTTTGCTCACACTCCAACAGCACGTCAAGTATTAAAAACCATTTGTCTCCATTCACTCCTATCAAACAGAAAAATTTGCTCATTACAGAAGAAGTTCAGATTAATAAAGTAAAAATATTCAGTTTAGTGCCAAAAATTTTGCCTAGTAGAAGCTACAGCTTAATACAGCAGAAAATTTAGCTTGATGTAATAGAAACTTTAGCTTAGCACAGTAGAAAATTTGGAATAGTAAAGGAGAAGCACAAAAGTTACCCTTGATCTGTGGAATGACATCGACGATGTATGTGGCACTGCTGGTGTGGTCACTCAAACAGGCTCGAATGGTCTGTTTCCAGGTAAACACTCTGTCTACCTTCAACTCTGATACTGTCGCTCCCTCTAGTGCTGAACGCACGCTGTAAACACACCATGTAGTATGAAGGACGTTGCATTACCCATGCAGCTTTACCACTTTCTTGACACCACTGGTCACAGATAGGGCTACAGGGCAGTGACCCCCAAAATCCTCTCAGGTATTCTCCAGGTATAAAATATATTGCAGCAACTTAGACCTATTCTCTTTGCTGATGACACAACTTTTGTCATCACCCATCCAAATCCAGCATAACTTAACAACACTGTTTATGAAGAGCTCTTAAAAATATCAACCTGGATAACTACCAATAAACTGACACCTAACATTGACAAAACTTTCTACATTATGTTTGGGAGCAGAGCAAGTAATGTTCATTGAAACATTATGATTAACAATACTCCATTTGCTAAACATAATGAAGGAAAATTTTCTGGGTCTGTTTCTTAACCAACTTGAAATTTAACACCCACATTCAAGACATTACAAAAAAAAGTGTCAAAAACAGTTGGCATCCTCAAAGATAAGTTACTATGTATCTCAAACAGCATTACTTACATTATACTACTCACTAATCTACCCCTACCTCATCTACACTATTTGTGCCCGGGGATCCACAACAGCAAATCACCTCAAGCCAATAACAATTGAAGAAAAGACTACAATATGAACTGATCACACAGTCTACTGCCAGACCACATACTTGCCCACTGTTCAAAAACCTAAACCTATTTACTATACAAAATATTCACTCTTAATACTTGTGCATTCTATATACAGTGGACCCCCGGTTAACGATTTTAATCCGTGCAAGAGGGGTAATTGTTATGCGAAATAATCGTTATGTGAATGAATTTTCCCCATAAGAAATAATGGAAATAAAATTAATCCGTGCAAGACACCCAAAAGTATGAAAAAAAATTTTTTTTACCACATGAAATATTAATTTTAATACACACAAACTGAAAAAGGCATGCACACTTACATGACACTTACTTTTATTGAAGATCTGGTGATGATTGATGGGATGGGAGGAGGGGGAGAGCATTATCTTCTTACTGTTTAGAAGGGGAATCCCCTTCCATTAGGACTTGAGGTTAGTAAGTCCTTTTCTGGGGTTACTTCCCTTCTTCTTTTAATGCCACTAGGGCCAGCTTCAGAGTCACTGGACTTCTTTCGCACAAGATATCTGTCCATAGTGGCCTGTACCTCTCGTTCCTTTATCACTTCCCTAAAGTGTTCACAACATTGTCAGTGTACAGGTTGCCAACACGGCTTGCAATAGCTGTGTGAGGGTGATTTCATCATGAAGGTTTGCACTTCAAGCCACTTTGCACAGATTTCCTTTATCTTGTAGTAGGCAACTTCTTCAATTTCTCTCTCCCCTCCTCTGAACCAGTTTCCCCAGGTCTGGCCTCTTGCTCTTGAAGTTGATCTATCAGCTCATCAGTGGTTAGTTCTTCATTGTCCTCCTCCACCAACTCTTCCACATCCTCCCCACTAACCTCCAACCCAAGGACTTTCCCAATGCCACAATGGATTCCTCAACTGGCACAGGATTCTCAGGGTTAGCCTCAAACCCTTCAAATCCCTTTTGTCTACACATTCTGGCCACAGTTTCTTCCAAGCAGAGTTCAAGGTCCTCTTAGTCACTTCCTCCCAAGCCTTACCTATAAGGTTTACACAATTGAGGATATTAAAGTGATCTCTCCAAAACTCTCTTAGAGTCAGTTGAGTTTCTGAGGTCATTACAAAGCACCTTTCAAACAGAGCTTTTGTGTACAGTTTCTTGAAGTTGGAAATAACCTGCTGGTCCATGGGTGCAGGAGAGGAGTGGTATTAGGAGGCAAAAACTTCACCTTAATGAAGCTCATGTCCCATAAAGTCGCTCTGCCACGTCTGTAGGATGACCAGGGCATTGTCTAACACCAGGAGGCACTTAAGTTCTAATTTCTTTTCAGTTAGGTAATCTTTCACATTGGGGGCAAATGCATGGTGTAACCAGTTATAGAAAAATTCCCTAGTGACCCATGCCTTACTGTTTGCCCTCCACAGCACACACAAATTATCCTTGAGGACATTCTTTTGCCTGAACGCTCTGGGAGTTTCAGAGTGATACACTAATAAAGGCTTCACTTTGCAATCACCAGTAGCATTGGCACACATGAGAAGAGTAAGCCTGTCTTTCATAGGCTTATGTCCTGGGAGTGCCTTTTCCTCCTGAGTAATGTAGGTCCTGCTTGCATTTTCTTCCAGAACAGGCCTGTTTCATCACAATTAAACACTTGTTCAGGTTTCAGTCCTTCAGTTTCTATGTACTCCTTGAATTCCTGCACATATTTTTCAGCCGCTTTGTGGTCCGAACTGGCAGCCTCACCATGCCTTATCACACTATGGATGCCACTACGCTTCTTAAATCTCTCAAACCAACCTTTGCTGGCCTTAAATTCACTCACATCATCACTAGTTGCAGGCATTTTTTTAATTAAATCGTCATGCAACTTCCTAGCCTTTTCACATATGATCGCTTGAGAGACGCTATCTCCTGCTAGCTGTTTTCATTTATCCACACCATAAGAGTCTCTCAACATCTTCCATCACTTGCGATCTTTGTTTCGAAAACACAGTTAAACCTTTGGCAAGAACAGCTTCCTTGATTGTCTTTTTGGTGCCCACAATAGTAGCGATGGTTGATTGGGGGTTTCTTGTACAACTTGACTAGGTCGGCGATACGCACTCCACTTTCATACTTATCAATGATCTCTTTCTTCATTTCAATGGGTATTCTTACCCTTATTGGTGTACGGTTGGCACTAGAAGCTTTCTTGGGGCCCATGGTCACTTATTTTCCAGAAACAGCACCGAAAACACTGTAATAATACGAAATATTCCGAGTGTATGCTTGGATGTTAGCGCGGAGGCTGGCTGGTAAACAATGGCACGGGCGGCACATGTGAGGCTGGCTGAGGGCGCACATTGGACGCGTCTCGGACGAAAATCGGTGAGCGGGTTTTTAATCGGTATGCGCGGCAAAAATTTTGCGATTAAAGTAAGCGGTATGCGAAATAATCGCTATGTGATGCCATCGTTATGCGGGGGTCCACTGTATACAGAAATATAAATTCTAACACTAATCCTGACGTGAAGCACTTCCTTGACAGTTGCAACATAACCCACAGACGTAATACTAGACAGATAAAATGTCTATGACATTCCCCATGTCCAGCTTAATCTTTGTAAAAGTTCAACTTGCATAAAGAGCCACAAAATCTGGAACTCCCTTCCATAAATCTCGAGAGCCTCGTGATCTACCATCATCTTCAAGGCTACTGTACAAAAAGCAACTTCTTTCCCTAATGTATCCTAACAACAACTAAATATGATGAATGTTGTTAATATGTATGCTAAACTATTCTCTCAACCACAAACGTATAAAAACAATACAGTACATATATTCTTTTTTCGTTACCATAAACACATGAAAAATTATAAATTCTCTCATTACCTATTAATCATTATAACAATTAAATACTGTATGTGTTAAAAAATGTGTTAATATGCATTAAACATTTCATTTGAAAACCTGTATATTCATATTGTCATTACCAGTGATCATAATCCAACCTGTAATTATCATCTAATAAAATATAATAGTAATATAATACCAATACTACTAATAATAATTAAAATAACTAATAAAATATAATAATACAGTAGAGAATCCTTTATCTGAAATTCCAAAATCCAAAAAAACTTCAAAATCCTAAAATTTTTGAGTGTTGGCATGACGCATCTGTTACGGGGCTATAGGACCCAATATGTATTTATGTATGCAAGTAGCAGTTACTCACTTTGGAATACCTAATTCTGTCATAAGGGTAGATCACTCTTATGGGAGAAAAAGTCAGTCGAGTCAAGTCCTGTTTTTCTATATAATAGATTATACTATAAACACACACCCCTCAAGGAAGGTTCTTTGATGTTGGTGAGGGGCTCTTGATTTAGGGAATTGGATCTGTGCTCCAGTTCCCCGAATTAAGCCTGAATGCCTTCCACATTCCCCCCCCCCTAGGCGCTGTATAATTCTCCGGGTTTAGCGCTTCCCCCTTGATTATAATAATAATAATAATACAATTAAAATAAGTGGATTATAAAAAAAAGTTTGTATTTCTTTTTGTAAAAGTAAAATAAGGCGTAGTAATGGGAAAACCAAAATTTGGTAATAGCTAAAGAATTGTGCATGTGGAGAGTCTTTTGTTTGTTGTTGTTGAGTTGATGGGAAGAGACTAGTTGGCAACCTCACTTGTGGTTGTGGTGTCCACCTGGAAGGACCTTCTCCTCCATTAATCCTCCGGGTTTAGCGCTTCCCCTTGATTATAATAATAATAATAATTCTCCTCCATTCTTGCTTCTGGGTGAGATGCGACTGTCCCCGAGGTAAGATTTATGTTTGAATATGATGTAATCATTATACCCAGGGTGACTAGTGTGCCAAAACACTGGGTCAAGGTCATCAATAGGGAAGGAAGATTAACTTTGTCAGTAATATTAATAATAATAAGATCTTTATTTACTACAAGTACATGTACATGGTTTGGGA
This sequence comes from Cherax quadricarinatus, assembly GCF_026875155.1. Classification (NCBI taxonomy): domain Eukaryota; kingdom Metazoa; phylum Arthropoda; class Malacostraca; order Decapoda; family Parastacidae; genus Cherax; species Cherax quadricarinatus. The sequence goes on from NC_069492.1 coordinate 22,720,579, forward strand.
TATTGGCAGTTTGGAGGGATATGTTGTGTATCTTTATACGTATATGCTTCTAAACTGTTGTATTCTGAACACCTCTGCAAAAGCAGTGATAATGTGTGAGTGTGGTGAAAGTGTTGAATGATGATGAAAGTATTTTCTTTTTGGGGATTTTCTTTCTTTTTTGGGTCACCCTGCCTCGGTGGGTCACCCTGCCTCGGTGGGTCACCCTGCCTCGGTGGGTCACCCTGCCTCGGTGGGTCACCCTCCCTTTCGGTGGGCCCACCCTGCCTCGGTGGGTCACCCGCCTCGGGGGGTCACCCTGCCTCGGGGGGTCACCCTGCCTCGGTGGGTCACCCTGCCTCGGTGGGTCACCCTGCCTTGGTGGGAGACGACCGACTTGTTGAAAAAAAAAAAAAAACATGTACAAGATATACAGTCCTAGCTGACAACAATGACATACTACTATATAGAAACTCCCTTGTTATGCACCGCATTTCGGGCAAATTAGGTCAGTGTCCCAGGATGCGACCCACACCAGTTGACTAACACCCAGGTACCCATTTTACTGATGGGGAACATAGACAACAGGTGGAAAGAAACCATGTGACCAGTGGCAGGGCAGCTAAGGGTGTGTATGCTTATGTTATGAATAGGAAAATGCTTAACTTGTATATTCTGTATATACCTGTTTAGAATACTGTATATCCCTATTTTTGTAGTAGTAGTTTAAATAACCTGTTGAGAGGGTTGGTGAAAAGATTTCAGAGACTGAGGACGTTCAATTGTGAATTCTTTCTTTCTTTGTTGGGTTTATCAGGGCCACTGACAGCCTAAGCTGTATTGAGCCTGACTTCTCGATGGTACGAGGAAGATTTGTTGCCCAAGGCTGAGTGATGAAAGAAAAGGAACAAAAGTTCCTTTGTAAATAGAGATAGAAACTTGAAGTTTCCAATTAGATCCAATGGACGCCCTTGCCAAGCCCCAGCAGAGAGGGACGCCCACACTCCCACCTGAGTTCAGTAACCTGCTTCCCACCAAAGACCGTCAAAGAATTTTCCGCAGAGCGGAAAAAAATGGAGTTGGCTAATGTAAGCTGATGAACAGGTGCCCCTCCTGTAGAGTGCCCGGCAGGCAAAATAGATGAGGACAAGCATCCCAGAGAGAACGGTGGAAATTTGTCAACCAATCGTGAATATATTACCCTAAACTTTACAAGGCCTTATTTAAGCTACCCCACACTAGAACATGTAGTGAGAACTTTACCATCAAAGTAAAAAGGGAAAACAACATAACACTGATGATGTATCCTCTCTCTCAAGTTTCTCACAACTGCCTGGCATAGTTGTAGTTTGTAGTGTTGTAGTTTTGGTACAGTACCGTCTTTAGACTTGGGGTCCCTTCCCTATCCTGTACTGCCAGCCAGGATACAACCCTCATCACCCACTGGCACCGCCACAACACACGACAGACAACAACAAACATCGCCACCACCACAGTCCAAGATAATTCCTTCCTTGGATTTGATGTTAAGAAGATTACCGACCCAGAAATAGCTAAACTCCTTACAATTCAGAACCACACAATCACCAAACTAACCCAGGAAATGCAGGAACTAAAAGCTTCCAATGCACAGTACATCAGCAAGATCACCGCTCTAGAACATAAACTAGACACTCTGGAACAAAGCAACACCCACACCCAGTCCCTAGACACCATCAATATTCTAAAAGACCAAGTCACCCAGCTTACTACCAACATTATAGAGGAAAGATCAAGAGTGGACCAACAACTTGCCAATGTAATCACAAACTTCCAAGACCATAATGACCAACAACAGCTATCTGACGCTGTTGTAGTTAACAGCAAACATCTCCCACCCACCATCACCCAAGAGACCTGAATGGAGACCACCCTACAGCTTATCAAGGACCACCTTTGCCTTAACATACGTAGTGATGACCTAAAGGATTGCAAACTGATGGGCTACCAAGCGGGTAAAAAAACAGTGCTGCTAAAATTCCAAACTAGCCTACAAAGAAACAACCTACTAAAAACATCTATTTCTATGAAAAAATGATGTTTACGTCAATGATGCCTTACCAAAACAAGACAAAACCTCCTTTATCGGCTAGGAAAATTGCGCTATGCCCAAAAAATCCACCAGTGCTTTGTGAGGGATGGAAAAATCGCAGCTAGGAAACAGCCAACTGGGAAGAGATACTTCATCTCTACAGAACATGACCTTAAAACATTCCTAAGTGAGGCTGGACTAACAGAATCAGAGTAAAGTGCAGATAATACCCACTGTCCACCATTAGTGTTATACTGCCATAAATTTTGTTCCCCCCCAAAAAATTTCCAATACCCCAACTACTTTTGAATGTCACTGCTGTATTCAACGACCATTCTACCTCATAGTCTTAATTGTGTTTAATATCTACAGAATCTCTCCTTTTTTACTTCTTACCACTTCATTGTTCTATCTTATTAATTGAAACTAACCATAGCTTGTCCTCAGTATTCTACCTCACTTTAAAAAAAATACTTTATTGCCCAATTTTTACTTTAAACTATATTGACCAACCTTATTGTAAACTTTTTATTATTGCCCATTTTTATTTTATATGTTTAGTGCCCAACTTTATTGTAAACTTTTCATCCTATTATTGCACTATTCTAGTGGCCTGGTGGTTAATGCTCTCGCTTCACACGGCGAGGGCCTGGGTTCGATTCCCAGCCAGAGTAGAAACATTGGGCGTGTTTCTTTCCACCTGTTGTCTATGTTTCCCCATCAGTAAAATGGGTACCTGGGTGTTAGTTGACTGGTGTGGGTCGCATCCTGGGACACTGACCTAATTTGCCCGACATGCAGAGCATAACAAGGGGCTTTCTATATAGTAATATGTCATTGTTGTCAGCTAGGACTGTATACCTTGTACATGTACTTGTAGTAAATAAAGATATTATTATTATTACAGTCTTGAGTTAATTACCCAATCTTATACTTGCCAAATTTTACCAATACTTTATTGCTCAATCTATTTTAAACTTTTTATTATTGCCCTTTTTATTTGTAAAGTTTATTACCCAATTTTATTATATACTTTTTTATAATTGCCCTATTCTATTGTAGACTTTATCACCCAACTTTATTTTACTTGTTTTAACCTTTTGTTACCAATTTTTAACTTGTATATTCAACTCCAACTTTAATATTCTCCTGTGTACCATCTTACTATCATATTATAACACGTCATTGCCATTTTTATTTCTTTTTTCTTTTTTTTTTCTTTTGCTACCTCAACTTCTGTATTTTGTCTTGTCAAATTAAATTTAGTTATACTCTAGTTCTTGTTAACAACTTATATTAGACCTTAGTGAAATTACAAGTGAGAGTCTTGTGCCATTTTAAACTAGTATTTTTTATATTATTAGATTAAACCTAGTTGTACTTTAGCTCATTCTAGCTCAATACATAGACAACACCAAATTCATTATATTAGACCTTAGTGCAATTACAAGTGAGAGTCTGGTGCTATTTTTAATTTGTATTTTTATATTTTTAGTTTATATTTAGTTGTACTTTAGCTCATTCCAGCACAACACATAGACAACATCAACTTCATTATGTTTATTAGTGACTATACTCTCTATGACCAAAGTGCTTTAGCTATATACTTGTCCAAACTTCCCACTACTACAGATATCAGTATTAGAACTCACCGCACAATACGGGATATAAATAACCACTATTTAAACCTAGAAGATGATGATCACGTTGACCCTGATATAAACCTCCATAATCTGACACCCAATCAAAACCTATTGGAAAGTAACTGCCTTTATTACACAGCATCACAAGCCACCACTATCCTAAACAATGCTAAAAGTCTATCAGTACTTAACTACAACATCAGGTCCTTAAACAAACACTATGATGACCTCCTAGTACTCCTTGAATCACTAAAGACACCCTTCTCCTGCATTATTCTTACTGAGACCTGGCTTAAGCAGGACACAATAGATATCTACCCTCTACCAGGATACACAGAAATTTCCACAACTGCAGAACAAACCAAGTTGGGGGTGGTATTGCAATCTATTACTCTAACCAATTATCTTGTATTACCACCACTTGCTGTAGTGATGAATATGGAGAATACATTTTTGCTAATTTTTACTGTAAAAACCTTAAAGCCTCCTATAACAATCGGTGCCATTTACCAGATGCCCCACACAAACATCCCAAACTTCAGTGAGAAATTAAAGGCACTAATAACAAACAGACAAATGAACAAGCACCACCTTCTCTTAGCTGGAGACTTCAATATCAACCTTGGCCTACCAGATGATCAGCCTGTAACTGATTTCATCAATATGAACAACACACTTTTCATACCAAAAATAACTAAAACCAACCAGGCTCACTGAGACAAGTGCAACCATAATAGACCACAGTGGACCAAATACTAGCCCCCCTTAAATCAGGGATAATCACAGACAGCACTACAGACCACTACCCTACCTTCCTCTTAAACAAACATTAGTAAACCACCACTTGAATACAACAAAGTCTCATTTAGACTCCATGATGAGGCCTCAATAAGGAAGTTCACAGCAGACCTAGAGAACTGTTGACTGGCCTACAGAATTCTCCAAGGCAAATGGTATTGACGATTGGACAGACATTTTTTCTTAAAACAAATTACTTAGACTATACAACAAACATTGTCCTATAAAAACGAAAACAGATCACGAATAAATGGCTTGGTTGCCCATGGCTAACCAACAGCATACTGAAATCCATTGATAAGAAACACCAATATGAAAAGCAATATAGACAGGGCTTAATACACAAAGATATTCTTAAACACTATTCATCAGTTCTCACCAAAGTAATAATGAAAGCCAAACAGCTATACTACTCCAGCAGATTCACTGACACAAGAGGAGATATAAAAAAGACCTGGAAAACACTCAAATTCTGGGGACCCACAAACTGAAAAAAAAACAAGAATATTGTCCTAACTAAACCTAATGAAACACCACTGCAACCCACTGAAACAGCTAACAAGATAAACGACTTCTTCTCAACAATAGGATCTAATCTTGCCAGTAAAATCACACGTACCAATGCCCATGCCAGGGACTACCTAGATGGGAATTTCCCAAATTCCTTCTATTTTGTACCAACTGAGCCCTCCGAAGTCACCGAGATTATAAAGTCACTTAAAAATAACTCAGGGAACCTGTCTCATGTCCCACCATTATTGTACAGCCGGGCAGCCCATGTCCTTTCGCATGCTATTTCATTACTTTTTAACTAGTCACTAGAAACTAGCACCTTCCCGAAACTACTCAAGACAGCAAGGGTTACACCAATACATAAAGGTGGTGACCCTACAGATGTAAACAACTACAGGCCAATATCAAACTTACCATTGCTATCCAAAATCTTCGAGAAACTCGTGCACATGAGACTGTATTCATTTTAAACGGAACAAAACATACTCAACCCCTGCCAATTTGGATTCAGGAAAAATAAAAGCACTAATGATGCAATTGTAAAAATGCTAGATCTGCTTTACACAGCATTGGAAAATAAGGAATATCCGCTAGGAATTTTTATTGACCTAAGAAAAGCTTTTGACACAGTAGACCACAGCATCCTACTCCACAAACTTGACCATTATGGTATGTATAAGAGGCCATGCGCTTGCATATTTCAAATTCTACCTTACTAATAGACACAACCTTATCAACACGGCCACTTGATACTGGAGTTCCGCAGGGAAGTGTCCTTGGACCCCTGCTCTTCCTCATTTACATCAATGACCTTCCAAACGTATCCCAACACCTGAAACCCATTCTCTTTGCTGACGACACGACTTATGTCATCTCTCACCCTAATCTTGCCATCCTCAACACAACTGTTAATGAGGAGCTGCTCAAAATATCAACTTGGATGACAGCCAATAAACTTACACTTAACACTGACAAAACCTACTATGTTATGTTTGGTAGCATAGCAGGTGCTGCTCAACTAAACGTTAAGATCGACAACGCTCTAATTGCCAGACATAATGAGAGCAAAAATTTCCCAGCCTATATCTCGACAACAACCTGAATTTCAGCACCCACATCCAACACATATCAAAAAAAAGTATCCAAAACAGTTGGGATCCTCTCCAAGATACGATACTACGTGCCGCAAAATGCCCTTCTCACACTATACCATTCACTCATTTATCCATACTCGCCTATGCTATCTGTGCTTGGGGATCAACTGCAGCAATACACCTAAAGCCAATAATAACTCAACAAAAAGCCGCAGTAAGAATAATCACTAAATCCCATCCCTGGCAACCCCCCCCCCCACTCTTCATAGATCTAAACTTACTTCCTGTTCAGAACATCCACACTTACTACTGTGCAATCTATATCTACAGGAACCTTAAATTCCAATATTAACCTTGACCTAAAATGCTTTCTTGATAGTTGTGACAGGACCCACAGGCATAACACCAGACACAAACATCTCTATGACATTCCCCATGTCCGACTAAACCTTCACAAAAATTCAATGTATGTCAAAGGCCCTAAAATCTGGAACACCCTACCTGAGAACTCTAGAACTGCAGACACATTCATCACCTTCAAAACTACCATTAGAAAACATCTTATCTCCCTGACACACCCCGTCAACTAACTACATGTAAACCACCTGGTGGTTCACGCTTTCACTCACCCATTTGGCTATAAGCACAGAAATACGTATCTTAATCTTAAAATAATGATTCCTAACTAGTCACAAGTTTGCCTGTGATATTCCAATATAGAAACTATGTATTGTGCCATAACAAAAGCATTCACATTGCTAAACTCACAAACTAGTATTTAGTCACTTAGTATTTAGTCATCTTGCTCCACAATTTGTAATAATTTTGGGTTAAGAATTAATCTAAGTTTGCCCGAAATGCCTAGCCATGCTAGGTGTTCTAGTGGCCCCCTCTGTAATTAGTATTTTATTACATGTAAACCACACAATAACCAAAATCTGTAAACCCCGAATTGTAATCCTTATAGAGAATAAACTTAGATTTGATTTGTTTTGATTTATTTGATATGCAAATAAACATACGTATTTCCAAAATCCGAAACTCAAAACAATTCCATTTCCAAGCATTCTGGATAAAGGATTCTCAACTGTACAACATACTTGATAAGTGTCAAAAAACGCACATAGCAAAGGCATTTAGGAGTACGATGTTTCACTCACATAACATAGGTGAAATGTCGTAGGTCACATTTTTGGGGTCAAAAGGTCAAATTATTACTAAGAATATTTTGAGAATTTGATATCCTCTTTGGTACATACCAGGAATTAACATGACTTCGAAGAGAGTATGTTGAAAGATATCCCTTCTCATTAACATAACGTGGCTTGGCTCCGTTCCATGTCTTCTTATTCCACATTAAAAAATACCTTCCGTGGGCTTCATGCACAGACTATAGGGAAAACAAAAGCATTACTGATTATAATAATAAATAATAAAAAGGCACAATATTTCGATTAGAACAATATACAAATAACAGAGGGTATATATAGGTACCATGTGAGACCTACTTTCACCTCACACAGTACCTATATACAAAGAACAAAAATTCACAATACCGTGACTGCAACAATACACAAATAACCAACATGTAGCAGAAGTTTATGACGATATTTCAGTCCAATTTGGACCATTAACTAGTCACACACATGAAGGTAAGGGTTGCCCTTACCTTCGTGTGTTATTAAGTGACTAGTTAATGGTCTCCTATGTCTGGGTTTTTGTGTCCCTATATATACCCTGTTTGTCCATGTATTGTTTGTAACGGCTTGACAAAGCTTATGGAGAGCTTATGGAGAACATTAGTTGCACACGTCCTTTTTTCCTAATGTAAAAAGAAATCAAATTTTTAATTTGAATTACTACTACTTCCCAAGGCACTAATTTACCCCTACAAGTAAAATACTAACTATAGAATAAAGAGGAGTAACACTTTACTAACTTAAAGTACTCTGGAGTATAAGGAGGGCCAAGTATCAGGAGAAGATCCTGGTCATCCTTGAAGGAAGTTACAAGACTCTCTGCTGCACTGCCAACCAAGTGAAACTGCGCTTCACTGAGGAACGATGAAGAATTCAGTCAAGTTTACGCTGTAGATGTTCACTAACTTGTGTGGCAACCTGTGGGTCATAAACGTTCAGAAGTTACAGTTAACAGCAGAAACTTAGAATGAACATGCAAAACGTTTATAAATTAAAGATACCCAGAACGTTTATAAATTAAAGATACCCAAAACGTTTATAAATTAAAGATACAGTGGACCCCCAGTTTGCGATGCCATCAGTATCCGATAAATCCAGTATTCGATACATTTTAACGTAAAATTTTTGCCTCGGTTCCCGTTAAAAAACCCGGTATACGATTCATCTGAGACGTTTCCACGTGTGCCAGTGTTTACAAGCCAGCCAGTGTGCTCACATCTAAGGATACATTCGGTACATTCCATATTATCAGTGTTTTTGGTGCTTGTTTCTGCAAAATAAGTCACCGTGGGCCCCAAGAAAGCCTCTAGTGCCAACCCTTCGAGAAAAAGGGTGCTAATGACTATTGAAATGAAGAAAGAGATAATTGCAAAGTACAAAAGTGGAGTGCGTGTGTTGGAGCTGGCCAGGTTGTATACAAAACCCCAATCAACCATCTCTACTAGAGTGACCAGGAAAACTGCAATCAAGGAAGCTGTTGCAAAAGGTGCAACTGTGATTACAAAACAGCGACCGCAAGTGTTAGAAGATGTTGAGAGACTGTTATTGGTGTGGATAAATGAAAAACTGATAGCAGGAGATAGCCTCTCTCAAGCTTTCATTTGTGAAAAGGCTAGGCAGTTGCATGACGATTTGGTAAAGAAATTGCCTTCAACTAGTGGTGATGCGAGTGAATTTAAGGCCAGCAAAGGTTGGTTTGAAAGATTTAAGAATCACTGTGGCATACATAGTGTGATTAGGCATGGTGAGGCTGCCAGTGACTCTTAAGCTGGTCCTAGTGGCATTAAAAGAAGAAGGGAAGTAACCCCAGTAAAGGACCTGCTACCTCAAGTCCTAATGGAAGGGGATTCCCCTTCTAAACAATAAGTTCGACACTCTCCCCTCCTCCCATCCCATCAATCATCACCAGATCTTCATTAAAGGTAAGTGTCATGTATTCTATTGTTAGTAGAGTATATACTACAAACTGTGTATGTCTTCTTCAGTTTGTGTGCATTAAACTTAATATTTCTTGTGGTAAATTTTTTTTTTCATACTTTTGGGTGTCTTGCATGGATTAATTTGATTTCCATTATTTCTTATGGGGAAAATTGATTCGCTTTTCGATAATTTTGGTTTACGATGAGCTCTCAGCAACGGATTAATATCGCAAACCGGGGGTCCACTGTACCCAGAACGTTTATAAATTAAAGATACCCAGAACATTTATAAATTAAAGATACCCAGAATGTTTATAAATTAAGATATCCAGATACAAGACCTTAAAAATAGAGGAGCCATGAATTAGGTCTAATGGGCTAGGAAGGTCCTACTGACATATACATGCTAGTGTTATATTTATCTATACAGCCTCTCCTCACTTAGCGACGTACTCGTTTACCGACGACTTGGACTTACAACAGGCTCTCTGACCAGTATGCATACATAAATAATGCATATTAGAGCTGATTTCCTCTATTCTGTTTATTACAATATACGTACAGTACACTACTGTATAATTTATTATTATTATCACACTGGCTGATTCCCACCAAGGCAGGGTGGCCCGAAAAAGAAAAACTTTCACCATCATTCACTCCATCACTACTGTATAAACATTTAAAAATACAGTATACTAAAAATGTTATAAATGGAGCGAAGGTGACAATAAAAACAATATCAAAGATGGTTGACACAAACTCACTACCATGATACACATGATAATACATATACACTTGGAAGGTCCTGGAGGGACTGGCACCAAACCTGCACACGAAAATCACTTCCTATGAAAGGAAAAGACTCGGCAGGAGATGCAACATCCCCCTGATTAAAAGCTGGGGTGCCACAAGTACACTGAGAGACAACACAATCAGTGTCTGGGGCCCAAGACTGTTCAATTGCCTCCCAGCATACATAAGGGGGATTACCAACAGACCCCTGGCTGTCTTCAAGAAGGCACTGGACAGGCACCTAAAATCAGTACCTGACCAACTGGGTTGTGGTTCGTACGTCAGCTTGCGTGTGGCCAGCAGTAACAGCCTGGTTGATCAGACCTTGATCACCATGAGGCCTGGTCTCAGACCGGGCCACGGGGGTGTTGACCTCAGAAACCCTCTCCAGGTAAACCATTATAGTGTGCTCCTCACTCGGCGACAAATTCGTTTACCGACGTGGCCTTAGGAACGGAACTCCTTTGTTAAGTGAGAAGAGGCTGTATATACCTTTCTACTTCAATGACTATCGCCCATCACGGCAGGGTAATGCAAAGAAGAAAACACCTCTGCCATCATTCATTCAACTGCTGTCTTGCCAGAAGTGTACTGACCCCCAATGGAAATAAGTCACCTTGTCTGATTTTTTTTTTTGAGTTATGCTAGGTAATTTGCACTATGCATGATAACTGCACTTATGTGTTCCTGTGCCTAAATAAACTTACTAAATCGCAATTTGGGCAGCCCACCTAACAGCAGAATCCTCAATCCTCCTTCAATGTTAGGCACTATATGCTGCCCATATAGTATACTCACATAATTTTTGGCCATAATTTCCCTCTGACGTTGGAGCACAACGTCCATGACATATCTGGCACCTGGAGGGTCGACTTGCACGCTCACCTGTGCCGACATTTTCCAATTTGTCCGAGACGATCTTATTACAGCTGTTGGAGTAACAAATGAGGTCAACCATGTATATCCAAATACAATTGTACAAACATAAGTACACTAATGCAGAGAAAATAAAATTCAGGGAATAACTGAAGCGGAGGCAGAAACACAAATGATTAATTGATGTGTATATTTCGATACCCATCTGGGGTCATCTCCATGAAGGTTATTATTGACCACAGAATTCAAATACGTACAAATATTTATTTTTGGACACTTTTAATTACAAATGAAATACAAATAGACTACAAATACACACAAAATACAAACACGAAGCTTCAAGTACAGGCCTAATACGTACAAGCCTTCAAATATAAATGAACCTTAATTATGAATATACAGTGAAACCTTGGTATACGACCTTAATTCATTCCAGAAGGCTGTTCGAGTGCTGCTCTCTTGAGTATCGAACAAGTTCTTCCCAACCAATTTTTTTTGGTTGGCTGTTATCACTAACTTGTAGGCCCCACGGTGACTTATTTATACAAATACAAAAAAACACCAAAAAATGTGAAGAAACATGAAATAGTTTACAGCGAAGTTCTGGCAGGTCGTATTTGTTTGGTCGAGTGCTGAGCTTTGTCTGGGTAGGGAGGTGGTTGTATACCGAGGTTCCACTCTATAGGTATTTTATCATAATCATTTTATGATGAAATTTAAACTGAAAATGTCCTTGGTTCACTAGTGTGGTTTCCAGCACTGAACAATAAAAATATAAAATAGAACAGTTACTTTATGGTAAATGCTTCTAAAACTTGCTATTATAAATGAGATGATAGTATAATTTTGTTCAGACTTTTATCTAGCCACCCAGGATAAGCCAGTGACAGCAGGTGTGAGGTGACTAACACCCAGGTACCTACTTAATGCTAGGTGAACAGTGACTATTACTGTTGTTACTACACCTTATTAAAGGCTAGGTTAAGTAATGTTATTTATTAATATAAAACCTCTTATTAAAGGCTAGGTTAAGTAATGTTATTTATTAATATAAACACCTTATTAAAGGCTAGGTTAAGTAATGTTATTTATTAATATAAAACCTCTTATTAAAGGCTAGGTTAAGTAATGTTATTTATTAATATAAAACCTCTTATTAAAGGCTAGGTTAAGTAATGTTATTTATTAATATAAAACCTCTTATTAAAGGCTAGGTTAAGTAATGTTATTTATTAATATAAAACCTCTTATTAAAGGCTAGGTTAAGTAATGTTATTTATTAATATAAAACCTCTTATTAAAGGCTAGGTTAAGTAATGTTATTTATTAATATAAACCTCTTATTAAAGGCTAGGTTAAGTAATGTTATTTAATATAAACACCTTATTAAAGGCTAGGTTAAGTAATGTTATTTATTAATATAAAACCTCTTATTAAAGGCTAGGTTAAGTAATGCTATTTATTAATATAAAACCCTTATTAAAGGCTAGGTTAAGTAATGTTATTTAATATAAACACCTTATTAAAGGCTAGGTTAAGTAATGCTATTTATTAATATAAAACCTCTTATTAAAGGCTAGGTTAAGTAATGCTATTTATTAATATAAAACCTCTTATTAAAGGCTAGGTTAAGTAATGCTATTTATTAATATAAAACCTCTTATTAAAGGCTAGGTTAAGTAATGTTATTTATTAATATAAACCTCTTATTAAAGGCTAGGTTAAGTAATGCTATTTATTAATATAAAACCTCTTATTAAAGGCTAGGTTAAGTAATGTATTTATTAATATAAACCTCTTATTAAAGGCTAGGTTAAGTAATGTTATTTATTTATTAATATAAAGCCAATTATTACCATGACCTTAACATTGAAACATATGTTAATAATATAAATATTAACCTGTAATATGTTAAAATAAATCAATAATGTAAATATTAACCTGAAATATGTTAAAATAAATCAATAATATAAATGTTAACTTGTAATGTCTTGGGGTCTAAAATACATTGAAAAAATATATACACCAGACCATATAAACTTGGTTAAATAAGTTATTTTATAAAGTTTCTGGTGTTAATATAACTACACAATTATATTAAAAAATATATATATAACTCAAGTCAATTATTGTTAAAATCTCAGCATTTCAATTACATTTAAAACATCTCAGATATAATCTAGAAGTTTCTCTACGTAATTTTGAGTTCTCACAAGACACAAATATGATATAAAAGACATATTAAATACATATTACCAGAGATATAAATATTAATTAATATCGTGATGATGTACGGGAACAATACCTGTCAAGTCAGGGAAACAATATTCACTATTTATTCTATTTCAAGTTATATCTACACATTACATCAGTAATACATACCTAGATATATGACTTAAGAACTATTATATTAAGTTTATAACCAGTTTTGTATAATTATTCATTAGTTTATTGGAAAAAACTGACCTTCTTAAGTGAACACTACGCAGCAAGTGTAGTTGTTAAGGGTCAATAAAATTCTCTTAATGAACCCGGGTTTTAGGAGTCCAGGATAAATATGGATTTTCTCTATTTTTAAGATTGTATGACATATTTTATTGTATATGTTGGCTATATAAAATAATTGTAGAATAAGAAATGACTAATACTTCTTTTCGTGATGTAATAATGCCCAGTGGTGTCTGGGTTCTGATATTTCAGGTATTTCAGTTTATATCTACACATTCCATCACTAATATATACCTACATATATGTCTTTAAAACTGTTATACAAGTTTATAACACTTTTGTATAATTATTAATTTCATTAGTGAAAAGAAATACATATTGAGCACTGAGTACCAGGTGCTGTTAAGGGTTAACAAAACTCCTTAATGAACCCGGACACCAGAACTCAAGCAAAAATATGGATTTTTTTTGCTTTGTTTAAGATTGTATTCCATATTGTATTGTGTATATTAACTATATGAAGCAATCATAAAATAATGAAATGACTAATATTTCTTCCCAGTAATGGAACAATGTTCAGTGGTGTCTGGAGTGGGTTCTGTTATTTCAAGTTATATCTTAGCATTACATTACTAATATATACCTACATATATGCCTTGACAACCATTTTACAAGTTCATAACACTTTTGTATAATTATTCAATGTTTTTAGTGAAAATAAAGTAATTTCTCCAGTTAGCACTAAGCATTAGTTAGTTTAATATGTTTATTATGCACCACATACCCATCCTGTGGGCGGTAGTCAAAAGATTACAGAGGTACATAATGGGTCCAGGGACTGGACTCCAAAGTTTTGATAGCTGAGCAAGTTACAAAGGTAATGAACTAGATCTGGTCATAATCATGACCAAGTTACAAAGGTAATGAGCTCCAGGTAGAGCTGGTCACACTCATGAATAATTGCAAAGGTAATGAATCATAAACACATTAATCATGAGAATTTACAAAGGTAATGAGCTCCAGGTAGAGCTGGTCACAATCATGACAAGTTTCAAAGGTAATGAATGATAAACACGTTATGACATGATTACAATCATAGACAAATTACAGAGTAATGAGCAGTTAACAAACATAGCAGGGAATTCATCCATTGCCCCAACAACAGATGTTGCTAGGTGCCTGTCTCTCCTCGGTAGACAGCCATTGCAAACAGCAGCAAGTTGCCCCGGGATCTGCTGCTTGCACGAGCACCATCGACCCTCCCCAAGAGGTCCAAGAAGCCAGTGACTCCGTTAGCAGCCCGATGGAGAGCTGCCCTAGGGACATGTCAGCGTCCTGGTGGACGCCAAGTTGATTGAAGATCCCAGGCCCTCGTGTGTACGGATGTTGAAGCTTGAGGAACTGAGTACACACTGCCTGTGGCAAATAAGTCACTCTGTCTGACTTTTTTGGGTTATCCTAGGTTCTCTACACATATGCTGCTATGTATGATAATTCTATGTAACTGTATTGTGTATACCTGAATAAATTTACTTACTTACTTACTTACACACCTGGCAGCTGCCTCGCGGTCGAACTCCACGATGCTGTCCCTGTAGTGGAAGTTCCTGTGAGCCCGGCACTCCCTGCGGCTGCAGTACTATCGCTGCAGTTTTTAAGGGCCACCAAAACTCACATCTTAATGAATCCGGATTCCTTAAGTTCAGCACAAATTTGGATTTTTTGTTTACGATTAAATTTTCTGAACAGTTTGAGACATTAAAGTGCGAACAGTGATATTAACAGATTACTTAGATTTATATCAAGAAGTATAAGTAACAGACTATTGAACAAGTCTGCAGGTGTCCCATATTCAGTTCACACACTGAGGTCAAGGGTTCGATCCCCAGCACGGCTGGCCATATTAGGACACGTTTCTTTAAGACACCTGTTATCCCTATTCACCACTAACAGTAAAATATGTACCTGGATGTTAGTCAGCTGGTGTGGGTCGCATCCTGGGACAAAATTGACTTAATTTGAACTGCTCTGTATAACCAAGGAACTTTCTATATAGTATGTCATAGGTGTGAGCTATGGTCTGCATAAGTTTTATCATGTACTGGTAGAAACAAAGATTTATTATTATTATTCTCCCTCTGACCTGGTGGTGACTGGTTTGCCTCATTTTATGTCCACAGGAGAGATTATCTGTGGCCTGGTGGCTTATTTCTGACTTTCTGATGGTTATTCTCTATTGGCTAAAGGATATGGAAAATTACCTCACTTGGCTGCCAGTCATCACCGGCACACCATCCTCTAGTAGGGTCAGATGAGATCTTGCTAGGATTTTTAACCCCGGAGGGTTAGCCACCCAGGGTAGGGAGGGTTAGCCACCCAGGATAACCCAGGGTAGGGAGTGTTAGCCACCCAGGATAACCCAGGGTAGGGAGTTTTTAGCCACCCAGGAAAACCCAGGGTGGAAGTGTTAGCCACCCAGGATAATCCAGGGTAGGAAGTTTTAAAGCCACCCAGGATAATCCAGGGTAGGGAGTGTTAGCCACCCAGGATAATCCAGGGTAGGGAGTGTTAACCACCCAGGATAATCCAGGGTAGGAAGTGTTAGCCACCCAGGATAATCCAGGGTAGGGATTTGTTAGCCACCAGGATAACCCAGGGTAGGAAGTGTTAGCCACCAGGATAACCCAGTGGGGTAGGGAGTGTTAGCCACCCAGGATAATCCAGGGTTTAGGAAGTGTTAGCCACCCAGGATAACCCAGGGTGGGGAGTGGGTAGCCACCCAGGATAATCCAGGGTAGGAAGTGTTAGCCACCCAGGATAACCCAGGGTAGGAAGTGTTAGCCACCCAGGATAACCCAGGGTAGGGAGTGTTAGCCACCCAGGATAACCCAGGGTAGGGAGTGTTAGCCACCCAGGATAACCCGGGTAGGAAGTGTTAGTCACCCGGGATAACCCAGGTAGGAAGTGTTAGCCACCCAGGATAACCCAGGGTAGGGAGTGTTAGCCACCCAGGATAACCCGGGGTAGGAAGTGTTAGCCACCCAGGATAACCCAGGGTAGGGAGTGTTAGCCACCCAGGATAACCCAGGGTAGGAAGTGTTAGCCACCCAAAATAACCTGGAGTTTACCTGGAGTTTACCTGGAGAGAGTTCCGGGGGTCAACGCCCCCGCGGCCCGGTCTGAGACCAGGCCTCCTGGTGGATCAGAGCCTGATCAACCAGGCTGTTGCTGCTGGCTGCACGCAAACCAACATACGAGCCACAGCCCGGCTGATCCGGAACTGACTTTAGGTGCTTGTCCAGTGCCAGCTTGAAGACTGCCAGGGGTCTGTTGGTAATCCCCCTTATGTGTGCTGGGAGGCAGTTGAACAGTCTGGGGCCCCTGACACTTATTGAATGGTCTCTTAACGTGCTAGTGACACCCCTGCTTTTCATTGGGGGGATGGTGCATCGTCTGCCAAGTCTTTTGCTTTCGTAGTGAGTGTTTTTCGTGTGCAAGTTTCGGTACTAGTCCCTCTAGGATTTTCCAGGTGTATATATCATGTATCTCTCCCTCCTGCGTTCCGGGGAAATACAGGTTTTAGGAACCTCAAGCGCTCCCAATAATTGAGGTGTTTTATCTCCGTTATGCGCGCCGTGAAAGTTCTCTGTACATTTTCTAGGTCGGCAATTTCACCTGCCTTGAAAGGTGTTTGTTAGTGTGCAGCAAATATTCCAGCCTAGATAGAACAAGTGGACCTGAAGAGTGTCATCTTGGGCTTGGCCTCCCTAGTTTTGAAGGTTCTCATTATCCATCGTCATTTTCTAGCAGATGCGATTGATAAAATGTTATGGTCCTTGAAGGTGAGATCCTCCGACATGATCACTCCAGGTCTTTGACGTTGGTTTCGCTCTATTTTGGGCCAGAATTTGTTTTGTACTTGATGAAGATTTAATTTCCTCATGTTTACCATATCTGAGTAATTTTAAATTTCTCATCGTTGAACTTCATATTGTTTTCTGCAGCCCACTGAAAGATTTTTGGGTTTATGTCTGCCTGGAGCTTTTCAGTGTCTGCAATGGAAGACACTGTCATGCAGATTCGGGTGTCATCTGCAAAGGAAACACGGTGCGTGGCTGACATCCTTGTCTATGTCGGATATAAGGATGAGGAACAAGATGGGAGCTAGTAAATGTGCCTTGGGGGAACAGAGCTTTTCACCGTAGCTGCCTCGGACTTTACTCTGTTGACGACTACTCTCTGTGTTCTGTTAGTGAGGAAATTATAGATCCATCGACCGACTTTTCCTGTTATTCCTTTAGCACGCATTTTGTGCGCTATTACGCCATGGTCACACTTGTCGAAGGCTTTTGCAAAGTCTGTATATATTACATCTGCATTCTTTTTGTCTTCTAGTGCATTTAGGACCTTGTCGTAGTGGTCCAATAGGGTCCAGGGTAGGGAGTGTTAGCCACCCAGGATAACCCAGGGTAGGAAGTGTTAGCCACCCAGGACAACCCAGGGTAGGAAGTGTTAGCCACCCAGGATAACCCCCAGGGTAGGAAGTGTTAGCCACCCCGGAAAAACCAGGGTAGGGGTGTTAGCCACCCAGGATAACCCAGGGTAGGAAGTGTTTGCCACCCAGGATAACCCAAGGGTAGGAGGGGTTAGCCACCCAGGATAACCCAGGGTAGGAAGTGTTAGCCACCCAGGATAACCCAGGGTAGGGAGTGTTAGCCACCCAGGATAACCCAGGGTAGGAAGTGTTAGCCACCCAAAATAACCCAGGGTAGGGAGTGTTAGCCACCCAGGATAACCCAGGGTAGGAAGTGTTAGCCACCCAGGATAACCCAGGGTAGGGAGTGTTAGCCACCCAGGATAACCCAGGGTAGGAAGTGTTAGCCACCCAGGATAACCAAGGGTAGGGAGTGTTAGCCACCCAGGATAACCCAGGGTAGGAAGTGTTAGCCACCCAGGATAACCCAGGGTAGGGAGTGTTAGCCACCCCGGGGTAAAACCCCCGGGGAGGAAGTGTTAGCCACCCAAAATAACCCAGGGTAGGGAGTGTTAGCCACCCAGGATAACCCGGGGTAGGAAGTGTTAGCCACCCAGGATAACCCAGGGTAGGGAGTGTTAGCCACCCAGGATAACCCCGGGTAGGAAGTGTTTTGCCACCCAAAATAACCCAGGGTAGGGAGTGTTAGCCACCCAGGATTTAAACCCCGGTAGGAAGTGTTAGCCACCCCGGACAACCCAGGGTAGGAAGTGTTAGCCACCCAGGATAACCCAGGGTAGGAAGTGTTAGCCACCCAGGATAACCCAGGGTAGGAAGTGTTAGCCACCCAGGATAACCCAGGGTAGGAAGTGTTAGCCACCCAGGATAACCAGGGGGGAGTGTTAGCCACCCAGGATAACCCAGGGTAGGAGTGTTAGCCACCCAGGATAACCCGGGTAGGAAAATGTTAGCCACCCAGGATAACCCGGGGTAGGAAGTGTTAGCCACCCAGGATAACCCAGGGTAGGGAGTGTTAGCCACCCAGGATAACCCAAGAAAGTCTGTTATATTCTCCGTGCAGACAGGAGAGAGGAAGCAGCTGGGCTGTGGTTCCTACGTTGATTTACATGTTGCCAGCAGTAACAGCCTAGTTGACCAGTTCGTGATCCACCACCAAGCCTGGTCATAGACCAGGGGGCGTTGACCCCTGGAATACCCTGCAGGTATAAGCCAGGTAAATAATATGGAGACCAGAAATAAGCCGCATGATGTAAGTGAGGCCTTACTAGTGATGTACAATAACCTAAACAATAGGCCTGAGAAAGCCAGCTGTGTAGGCCTAACTTTGTTTAAACAACATTACCAATAATTAGTGTAGATATGAGTTGCAAATTTACACGAGTTCGCCCTCAAATACAACAGTTTTCTGTAAATCAAATTTACACGAGTTTGCCCTCTAATACAACAGTTTTCTGTAAATCAAATTAATTCGTTACATATCGGAATAAATCATCTAAAATTTACGAAAAAAACTGTGTAAATAAATTTTCCATCTACCAACTAAGCCAGAAAAAGCCACTTAAAAACAAAAGAAATATTAATATCCCATAAAAATAAGAAAACAGAGGAGAAAAACAGAATATTGATGGTTAGGTCGAGAATTTTATTTTCGGAATTTAAGCGCCGAGACACAAGACCTGTGTCGCCTCTTCCAGCTGGAAATGTTTTCTATTTTTGGGTTTTTTTCCGCCGTAATTGATGCCAATTGTGAGTTTTTGGATCACTTGAAGACCTGAGGTGTCCGCCCTACCATACCGCTGGCGGAGTAAGGTGATGACGGTAGACAAGAGCCAGTAAATGAAGAATTATGGGGAGTGAGGGAAGTCCAGTGGAAGCCAAGGTAGATACATCAATGTTATTTATGTTGTATTGATGACCCTGTGGTTGATGACCCTGTGGTTGTTAATGTTGGTGTTGATGACCCTGTGGTTGATGACCCTGTGGTTGTTAATGTTGGTGTTGATGACCCTGTGGTTGATGACCCTGTGGTTGTTAATGTTGGTGTTGATGACCCTGTGGTTGATGACCCTGAGGTTGATGACCCTGTGGTTGTTAATGGTGGTGTTGATGACCCTGTGGTTGTTAATGTTGGTGTTGATGACCCTGTGGTTGTTAATGTTGGTGTTGATGACCCTGTGGTTGTTAATGTTGGTGTTGATGACCCTGTGGTTGTTAATGGTGGTGTTGATGACCCTGTGGTTGTTAATTGGTGGTGTTGATGACCCTGTGGTTGTTATAGGTGTTGACCCTGTGGTTGTTAATGGTGTTGATGACCCTGTGGTTGATGACCCTGTGGTTGTTAAAGTTGGTGTTGATGACCCTGTGGTTGATGACCCTGTGGTTATTGGTGGTGTTGATGACCCTGTGGTTGTTAATGGTGGTGTTGAATGACCCTGTGGTTGTTATTGGGGGTTGACCCTGGGGTTGTTAAGGGTTTGATGACCCTGTGGTTTTTAAATTTGGTGGTGTTGATGACCCTGTGGTTGTTAATGGTGGTGTTGATGACCCTGTGGTTGTTATTGGTGGTGTTGACCCTGTAGTTGTTAATGGTGGTGTTGACCCTGTGGTTGTTAATGGTGTTGATGACCCTGTGGTTGTTAATGGTGGTGTTGATGGCCCTGTGGTTGTTATTGGTGTTGACCCTGTGGTTGTTATTGGTGGTGTTGATGACCCTGTGGTTGTTAATGGTGTTGACCCTGTGGTTGTTAATGGTGTTGATGACCCTGTGGTTGTTAATACTGTTGATGACCCTGTGGTTGTTAATGGTGGTGTTGATGACCCTGTGGTTGTTAATGGTGTTGATGACTCTGTGGTTGTTAATGGTGGTGTTGATGACCCTGTGATTGTTATTGGTGGTGTTGATGACCCTGCTGTTGTTAATGGTATTGATGACCCTGTGGTTGTTAATGGTGTTGATGACCCTGTGGTTTGTTAATGGTGTTGATGACCCTGTGGTTGTTAATGGTGTTGATGACCCTGTGGATGTTAATGGTGGTGTTGATGACCCTGTTGTTAATGGTGGTGTTGATGACCCTGTGGTTGTTATTGGTGGTGTTGATGACCCTGTGGTTGTTATTGGTGGTGTTGATGACCCTGTGGTTGTTATTGGTGTTGATGACCCTGTGGTTGTTATTGATGTTGGTGACCATGTGGTTGTTAATGGTGGTGTTGACCCTTTGGTTGTTAATGGTCGTGTTGATGATCCTGTGGTTGTTAGTGGTTTTGATGACCCTGTGGATATTAATGGTGTTGATGACCCTGTGGTTGTTAATGGTGTTGATGACCCTGTGGTTGTTAATTGTTGTGTTGACCCTGTGGTTAATGGTGTTGATGACCCTGTGGTTGTTATTGGCCGTGTTGATGACCCTGTGGTTGTTAATGGTGGTGTTGACCCTGTGGTTGTTAATGGTATTGATGACCCTGTGGATGTTAATGGTGGTGTTGATGACCCTGTGGTTGTTAATGGTGGTGTTGATAACCCTGTGGTTGTTATTGGTGGTGTTGATGACCCTTTGGTTGTTAATGGTGGCGTTGATGACCCTGTGGTTGTTAATGGTGGTGTTAATGACCCTGTGGTTGTTCATGGTGTTGACCCTGTGGTTGTTAATGGTGTTGATGACCCTGTGGTTGTTAATGGTGGTGTTGACCCTGTGGTTGTTAATGGTGTTGATGACCCTGTGGTTGTTAATGGTGGTGTTGACCCTGTGGTTGTTAATGGTGTTGACCCTGTGGTTGTTAATGGTGTTGATGACCCTGTGGTTGTTAATGGTGTTGTTGACCCTGTGGTTGTTAATGGTGTTGACCCTGTGGTTGTTAATGGTGTTGATGACCCTGTAGTTGCTAATGGTGTTGACCCTGTGGTTGTTAATGGTGTTGATGACCCTGTGGTTATTGGTGGTGTTGATGACCCTGTGGTTGTTAATGGTGTTGACCCTGTGGTTGTAGATGGTGTTGATGACCCTGTGGTTGTTAATGGTGTTGATGACCCTGTGGATGTTAATGGTGGTGTTGATGACCCTGTGGTTGTTAATGGTATTGATGACCCTGTGGATGTTAATGGTGGTGTTGATGACCCTGTGGTTGTTAATGGTGGTGTTGATAACCCTGTGGTTGTTATTGGTGGTGTTGATGACCCTTTGGTTGTTAATGGTGGCGTTGATGACCCTGTGGTTGTTAATGGTGGTGTTAATGACCCTGTGGTTGTTCATGGTGGTTGACCCTGTGGTTGTTAATGGTGTTGATGACCCTGTGGTTGTTAATGGTGGTGTTGACCCTGTGGTTGTTAATGGTGTTGATGACCCTGTGGTTGTTAATGGTGGTGTTGACCCTGTGGTTGTTAATGGTGTTGACCCTGTGGTTGTTAATGGTGTTGATGACCCTGTGGTTGTTAATGGTGTTGTTGACCCTGTGGTTGTTAATGGTGGTGTTGACCCTGTGGTTGTTAATGGTGTTGATGACCCTGTAGTTGCTAATGGTGTTGACCCTGTGGTTGTTAATGGTGTTGATGACCCTGTGGTTATTGGTGGTGTTGATGACCCTGTGGTTGTTAATGGTGTTGACCCTGTGGTTGTAGATGGTGTTGATGACCCTGTGGTTGTTAATGGTGTTGATGACCCTGTGGATGTTAATGGTGGTGTTGATGACCCTGTGGATGTTAATGGTGGTGTTGATGACCCTGTGGATGTTAATGGTGGTGTTGACCCTGTGATTGTTAATGGTGTTGATGACCCTGTGGATGTTAATGGTGGTGTTGACCCTGTGATTGTTAATGGTGTTGATGACCCTGTGATTATTAATGGTGGTGTGATGACCCTGTGATTGTTAATGGTGTTGATGACCCTGTGATTGTTAATGGTGTTGATGACCCTGGTTGTTATTGGTGGTGTTGATGACCCTGTGGTTGTTAATGGTGTTGTTGACCCTGTGGTTGTTAATGATGGTGTTGATGACCCTGTGGTTGTTAATGGTGTTGATGTTGACCCTGTGGTTGTTAATGATCGTGTTGATGACCCTGTGGATGTTAATGGTGGTGTTGACCCTATGATTGTTAATGGTGTTGATAACCTTGTGATTGTTAATGGTGGTGTGATGACCCTGTGATTGTTAATGGTGGTGATGATGACCCTGTGATTGTTAATGGTGGTGTTGATGACCCTGTGGTTGTTAATGGTGTTGATGACCCTGTGGTTGTTAATGGTGGTTGATGACCCTGTGATTGTTAATGGTGTTGATGACCCTGTGGTGGTTAATGGTGTTGATGACCCTGTGGTTGTTAATGGTGGTGTTGATGACCCTTTGGTTTTTAATGGTGTTGATGACCCTGTGGTTGTTAATGGTGGTGTTGATGACCCTGTGGTTGTTAATGGTGTTGATGACCCTGTGGTTGTTAATGGTGTTGATGACCCTGTGGTTGTTAATGGTGGTGTTGATGACCCTGTAGTTGTTAATGGTGTTGATGACCCTGTGGTTGTTAATAGTGCTGTTGATGACCCTGTGTTGATGACCTTGTGATCGTTATTGGTGTTGATGACCCTATGGTTGTTAATGGTGTTGACCCTGTGGTTGTTAATGGTGTTGATGACCCTGTGGTTGTTAACGGTGGTGTTGATGACCCCGTGGTTGTTAATGGTGGTGTTGATGACCCTGTCGTTGTTAATGGTGGTGTTGACCCTGTGATTGTTAATGGTGGTGTTGAAGACCCTGTGATCGTTATTGGTAGTGTTGATGACCCTGTGGTTGTTAATGGTGGTGTTGATGACCCTGTGTTGATGACCTTGTGATCGTTATTGGTGGTGTTGATGACCCTATGGTTGTTAATGGTGTTGATGACCCTGTGGTTGTTAATGGTGTTAATGACCCTGTGGTTGTTAATGGTCGTGTTGATGACCCTGTGGTTGTTAATGGTGGTGTTGATGACCCTGTTGTTGTTAATGGTGGTGATGACCCTGTGGTTGTTAATGGTGGTGTTGATGACCCTGTGGTTGTTAATGGTGGTGTTGATGACCCTGTGGTTGTTGGTGGTGTTGATAACCCTGTGATTGTTAATGGTGTTGATGACCCTGTGGTTGTTAATGGTGGTGTTGATGACCCTGTGGTTGTTATTGGTGGTGTTGATGACCCTGTGGTCGTTAATGGTGGTGTTGATGACCCTGTGATCGTTAATGGTGGTGTTGATGACCCTGTGGTTGTTATTGGTGGTGTTGATGACCCTGTGGTCGTTAATGGTGGTGTTGATGACCCTGTGATCCTTAATGGTGGTGTTGATGATTCTGTGGTCGTTATTGGTGGTGTTGATTCTGTTGTCGTTATTGGTGGTGTTGATGACCTTGTGGTCGTGATTGGTGTTGATGACCTTGTGATCGTTATTGGTGGTGTTGATGACCCTGTGGTCGTTATTGGTGTCGATGACCCTGTGATCGTCAATGGTGGTGTTGACCCTGTGATCGTTATTAGTGGTGTTGATGACCCTGGAGTCAACACTGGCAGTGTTGATGACCCTGGAGTCAACACTGGTAGTGTTGATGACCGTGGAGTCAACACTGGTTAGTGTTGACCGTGGAGTCAACACTGGTAGTGTTGATGACCGTGGAGTCAACACTGGTAGTGTTGATGACCGTGGAGTCAACACTGGTAGTGTTGATGACCGTGGAGTCAACACTGGTAGTGTTGATGACCGTGGAGTCAACACGGTATGTGTTGATGACCGTGGAGTCAACACTGGTAGTGTTGATGACCGTGGAGTCAACACTGGTAGTGTTGATGACCGTGGAGTCAACACTGGTAGTGTGATGACCGTGGAGTCAACACTGGTAGTGTTGATGACCGTGGAGTCAACACTGGTAGTGTTGATGACCGTGGAGTCAACACTGGTAGTGTTGATGACCGTGGAGTCAACACTGGTAGTGTTGATGACCGTGGAGTCAACACTGGTAGTGTTGATGACCGTGGAGTCAACACTGGTAGTGTTTGATGACCGTGGAGTCAACACTGGTAGTGTTGATGACCGTGGAGTCAACACTGGTAGTGTTGATGACCGTGGAGTCAACACTGGTAGTGTTGATGACCGTGGAGTCAACACTGGTAGTGTTGATGACCGTGGAGTCAACACTGGTAGTGTTGATGACCGTGGAGTCAACCTGGTAGTGTTGATGACCGTGGAGGTCAACACTGGTAGTGTTGATGACCGTGGAGTCAACACTGGTAGTGTTGATGACCGTGGAGTCAACACTGGTAGTGTTGATGACCGTGGAGTCAACACTGGTAGTGTTGATGACCGTGGAGTCAACAACTGGTAGTGTTGACGACCGTGGAGTCAACACTGGTAGTGTTGATGACCGTGGAGTCAACACTGGTAGTGTTGATGACCGTGGAGTCAACACTGGTAGTGTTGACCATGGAGTTATCACTGGTGATGTTGATGACCCTGGAGGTAATACTGGTAGTGTTGATGATGCAGATTGTTCCACTCATCAATGACTACTGCACACACATATATATTTATTATTGTGCCCACGAACAAGTGGTATTGATCAATGACAACACTGCGACTAGCCAAGGACTCGAACCCATGCAGCTTTGGTCCAGTGGATTAAGGTGTCATGAGTTATCGCCCACCATGAGGCAGGCCAAAGCAGCATTGGTTTGAGTCCTTGTCTAGCCACAGTGTTGTTACTGATCAAAACACACACACACACACACACACACCACACACACACACACACCACACACACACACACATATATATATATATAATATATATATATATATATTATATATATATATATATATATATATATATATATATATATATATATATACAAACACTGATCTCTGGCTGAAGGAGACTCGAACCTACGAACCTTAGAACAAGGTACGCAGTGCTTTACCAATCTACCCACACTGGATCAACGTGTAGCGCAAGCTACAAGCTAAGGTATTGTCCGGTGTGGGTAGATTGGTAAAGCACTGCGTACCTTGTTCTAAGGTTCGTAGGTTCGAGTCTCCTTCAGCCAGAGATCAGTGTTTGTGAATATTTCGCCTGTTCTCGCAGGCGACATATATATATATGCCCATCTTCCTGACCCATACCTCTCTCGGGAGGGTTTTTCAACCCATGGCAAGTCAGTCGTTAAACTCGGCCAGTGCGTTAACCACTTGGCCAGCTGGCTACAATAATAGTCATACAAGTAGGTATATTGCTATACACCATAGGAAGGTTAACATCGGCCTCCACTGTGACCACAAAGGCAGGTTTTTGCAGATGGATCCCACACCAACCTGGCTGTGAGTTTTAGGACTTAGAGGCCATGGGTTCAGTACCCGTAACCATTGCATGATCTGTAGAAGATTTCTTCAGTCGTCTCAGCCGACGGCTTATGCGTCCTCTCGTCTCACCCCTTGTTTACATAACCTACTGATGTTAATAGTATAGGTACACTGTTGACACCAGGTTACCATCTGGAAAAGATCCGGTCCCAGACCGAACCTGTGATCTTACTAATATACCTGCTGTTGACACTGACTTGACGTGTGTACGGAGGACGTTAGTACACTGAAAAAGGACATATAATAGTCTTAAGTCAATCTTTATATGCCTACTGCTAAGTAGGTATATTTAGGCACAGGTACACGTAAGTACAATCATCATACATAGTGTAATTTACCCAGGGTAACCCCAACAAAAAGTCAGATATCTTCTCTGATAGGCAGTGTCAGGACTGATAAATTAGACGCATGTGCAGCTCTTGGGTATCCTTATTAAGGAAACGTTTCCTCAATAAAGATACCCAAGAGTTGCACATGTGTCTAATTTATCAACGTGTCGGTTCCCTGAACCATTCATCTGCACTCAGTGTGAGGACTGTTGGAGGGCGTGGAGGCTGTATGGGAGACTGGTTTATACACCGAGAAAATTCATGATAGTTCTTAATGTTGGTTTATACACCGAGAAAATTCCCGATAGTTCTTAATGTAGACAGACGTAGTTTGTTCTTCTCAGCAGATAACCTCAGTATGGATTTCCATGTTCTGAGTTGTCTGTCTTTCCCATGTATGGTAAGATTAATGTTTGTTGGGATTTTAAACCCGGAAGGTTAACCACCCAGGATAACCCAGGGTAGGGAGTGTTAGCCACCCAGGATAACCCAGGGTAGGGAGTGTTAGCCACCCAGGATAACCCAGGGTAGGGAGTGTTAGCCACCCAGGATAACCCGGGGTAGGGGGTGTTAGCCACCCAGGATAACCCAGGGTAGGGAGTGTTAGCCACCCAGGATAACCCAGGGTAGGGAGTGTTAACCACCCAGGGTAGGGAGTGTTAGCCACCCAGGATAACCCGGGGTAGGGGGTGTTAGCCACCCAGGATAACCCGGGGTAGGGGGTGTTAACCACCCAGGATAATACACAAATAACCCGCACATAAAAGACAGAAGCTTCTGTCTTTTATGTGCGGGTTATTTGTGTATCGTTCCAGTCACGGTATTGTGCCTTTTTTGTGACACCCAGGATAACCCGGGATAGGGGGTGTTAACCACCTAGTATAACCCAAGAAAGTCTGTGCGTCATCGAGGACTGCCTTATTTCCACTGTGATCCTTCAGTCTTGTCCCCCAGAATGCCACCCCACACCAGTCA
Source organism: Cherax quadricarinatus (assembly GCF_026875155.1). Taxonomy (NCBI): domain Eukaryota; kingdom Metazoa; phylum Arthropoda; class Malacostraca; order Decapoda; family Parastacidae; genus Cherax; species Cherax quadricarinatus. The sequence goes on from NC_069492.1 coordinate 22,748,074, forward strand.
CCTAACACCCAGGTACCTACTTACTGCTAGGTGAGCTACCATGTACATCAAGCACATCAACATTATACATTTGGTTCAGTGTTTTCAACATTAATTATGGGAAAATTGAAACTCATAAATGGTATGTTTTTCTTATGTTTATGTTACAAGTAGCTAAGTAACAGATAATTCCTTAGCAAAATATTCATGTCACTCCAGTGTTGTATTTCCACTTGGGAAATACAGGACCCCAATGAACTGGTAACCTGGAGAAGAAAGGCAGAGTTAGTTGGGAGGATGTGGTTAGGGACTTTACTGTAGGTGTTTCCAGGGCGCGGAGACGTTTTCGGTGTTCCCAGGGCGCGGAGACGTTTTCGGTGTTTCCAGGGCGCGGAGACGTTTTCGGTGTTCCCAGGGCGCGGAGACGTTTTCGGTGTTCCCAGGGCGCGGAGACGTTTTCGGTGTTCCCAGGGCATAGTTCTGATGTGTGTATTGGGATGGGTATGACCGAGGTTTCTATGGTAGGAGAGGTTCCCCCAGTGTATGCAGAGTTCTATTTGGCATACTGGGAAAATTATAACCAGGTACCCCAGGGTATTATGTCGTCAGTGGGTATTATTAAGAGGAATATGGGTTAGAATCCGGTGGTTAACAGGGTCCCTGCAAAACACTTTAGTTAATTGTGTTATCAAACCTTATTTCTTGGGTAACATTGATAATGGGTTGGTGGGTTAGTGGGTTTGGGTTTGACAAGGACCTGCCTAGTATGGGCCAGTAGGCTTGCTGCAGTGTTTCTTATGTACTTAGGTGCTACTGTGCTAGCTGTGGAGACCTCTGTCTCATTACAGTACTTCGCCTTGCGGCATTCCAGCACACTAACCCGAATGGCCCGAACCGACAAGCAGCCGGCCGCCGACCAGATCGCCGCTCTGGGGCGGCAGAGAACACCTGGCTCTTGGTGGCAGGCACGAATGGACTCAGACCATGAGCCACAGACCTGTAGAGATCCATAAGTGAGCCAAGACGTCTGGGAGGCTCTCGTTTGGTGAGCCAGGGAGAATCTTCCTGCTGAGTCACACCTAACATAACAGCCAAACCGCTGTCTTCAACTTCCCTAATATTTTCCTCAGGAAGGAAGGGAGAGTCTATAGCATCGTAGGTATCCCAGGCAGCTTCATCCTCCTCAGGCCAAGTCTGGGTAGGATGCCAGGATGGTTTCATCCACTGGCCAGTGTCACCACTTGTCCTGGCCTCCTGCAGGGGCAGCCACGAACCTTCAATATTTGGTTGCTTGATGGCCATAGTTGCTGCTGCCATCACCGCTACTACCACACTGCACGCCCTCTGAAACACAAATATAACAACATAAGACTGGAGCAACATTATAGCAGGCCTAGTGGCTTAGACATGGCACCTCCTTCACAAATTTTCCCATGGAGAACAAAAAGGCACAATACCGTAATTCGAACAATGCCACTCTTGCTTTACTTCCCTTTCTGTCTTTCGTACCACTATCACTACTACTTCCACTACCAACATTACCTCTACCACTACTTCTCCACTTCCTTCTTCCTCTGTCCCGTCCCTGTCCCCCTCTCCCTTACCTTCGTGTGTTAGTGTGACTTGTCAATGGTACAAGTCGAACAAAAATATCATCATAAGCTTCTTTCTCTTATGTGTGAGTTATGTAAAAATCTTTACATTCTGAAAATATTCCAAAATTAAGAAGGCACAATACAGTGGCTGGAATAATACACAAATAACCCGCACATACGGGAGAGGAACTATTGTGTGCGGGTTACTTGTGTATATTCCAGTAAAGGTCTATATTTGGCTGTATTTTTAGTCTCCAGCAAAAACAAGTAGATTTAACTTAATCTACTGCTATGACTAGTTATTAGTACACTACCAGTTATTGTAACAGTAATAACCTATACCTTCAGTACACTACCAGTTATTGTAACAGTAATAACCTACACCATCAGTACACTACCAGTTACTGTAACAGTAATGACCTTCACCATCAGTACACTACCAGTTATTGTAACAGTAATAACCTGCACCATCAGTACACTACCAGTTATTGTAACAGTAATAACCTACACCATCAGTACACTACCAGTTATTGTAACAGTAATGACCTTCACCATCAGTACACTACCAGTTATTGTAACAGTAATAACCTGCACCATCAGTACACTACCAGTTATTGTAACAGTAATAACCTACACCATCAGTACACTACCAGTTATTGTAACAGTAATGACCTTCACCATCAGTACACTACCAGTTATTGTAACAGTAATAACCTACACCATCAGTACACTACCAGTTATTGTAACAGTAATAACCTACACCATCAGTACACTACCAGCTATTGTAACAGTAATAACCTACACCATCAGTACACTACCAGTTATTGTAACAGTAATAACCTACACCATCAGTACACTACCAGTTATTGTAACAGTAATAACCTACACCATCAGTACACTACCAGTTATTGTAACAGTAATAACCTATACCATCAGTACACTACCAGTTATTGTAACAGTAATAACCTACACCATCAGTACACTACCAGTTTATTGTAACAGTAATAACCTACACCATCAGTACACTACCAGTTATTGTAACAGTAATAACCTACACCATCAGTACACTACCAGTTATTGTAACAATAATGACCTTCACCATCAGTACACTACCAGTTATTGTAACAGTAATGACCTTCACCATCAGTACACTACCAGTTATTGTAACAGTAATGACCTTCACCATCAGTACACTACCAGTTATTGTAACAGTAATAACCTACACCATCAGTACACTACCAGTTATTGTAACAGTAATAACCTACACCATCAGTACACTACCAGTTATTGTAACAATAATGACCTTCACCATCAGTACACTACCAGTTATTGTAACAGTAATAACCTACACCATCAGTACACTACCAGTTATTGTAACAGTAATGACCTTCACCATCAGTACACTACCAGTTATTGTAACAATAATGACCTTCACCATCAGTACACTACCAGTTATTGTAACAGTAATAACCTACACCATCAGTACACTACCAGTTATTGTAACAGTAATGACCTTCACCATCAGTACACTACCAGTTATTGTAACAGTAATGACCTTCACCATCAGTACACTACCAGTTATTGTAACAGTAATAACCTACACCATCAGTACACTACCAGTTATTGTAACAGTAATAACCTACACCATCAGTACACTACCAGTTATTGTAACAGTAATGACCTTCACCATCAGTACACTACCAGTTATTGTAACAATAATGACCTTCACCATCAATACAATTCATCAGTACAGGACTGTGATAAAATAGTGAACGTGAGCAGGTCCTTGAATATGTGAGAAATGACAAGAACTCTTATTGTTTCACTGGTTTTATCAGAGTGGTTGTTGTGTATATTGTGATACTAGTGTTACCCACTGACTACATTCTCCTTGTATCCCGTCTACATCTTACTCTCACTACATCTTACTCTACATAATGTGACGTCCTCACACAACATCCACAAGTCTATCCATCAATATTTTATCTACTTATACATAGTCTATCAAACTAATACAGATGATACTGACACACACGGTGACTTTATCAAGTCACTGTGTGTGTAACCTGAATAATCCCTATGCGTTTAGCGCTCCCCCATAATTATAACAATAATGTGTGTGTAACCTAGTCAGTCAAGGTCCGTATTGTACTGCATTCGTGTCTGTTTTTCCTTGCAAATTGTTGTGTGTGTGTGTGTGTGTGTGTGTTGTGTGTGTGTGTGTGTGTGGTGTGTGTGTGTGTGTGTATGTGTGTGTGTGTGGGTGTGTGTGTGTGTGTGTGTGTGTGTGTTGTATGTGTGTGTGTGTTGTGTGTGTGTGTGTGTGTGTGTGTGTGTGTGTGTGTGTGTACTCACGAAGTTGAGGCTGCGGGGGGGGGTCGAGTGTGTGTGTGTTTTGTACTCACCTAATTGTGGTTGCTGGGGTCGTTTTCATAGCTCCTGGCCCCGCCTCTTCATGGTCGTACTAGGTCTCTCCCCCTGCACCATGAGCTTTATCATACCTCGTCTTACAACTATGTATGGTTCCTGCCTCCACTACCTCCCTATCCACACTCTTCCACTTCCTGACAAATGTATGGGTTAAGAAATATTTCCTTAACATCTCTGTGACTCTTTCTGAGTCTTCAGCTTCCAGTTGTGTAACCTTGTTGCTGTGTCACATCTCTGGAACATCCTGTCTCTGTCCACTTTGTCAATTCCTCTCAGTATTTTATATGCCGTTATCATGTTCCCCCTATCCCTCCTCTCCAGTGTTGTCATGTTCCCCTTGTCCCTCCTGTCCTCCAGTGTTGTCATGTCCCCCTTGTACCTCCTGTCCTCCAGTGTTGTCATGTCCCCCTTGTACCTCCTGTCCTCCAGTGTTGTCGTGTCCCCCTTGTACCTCCTGTCCTCAGTGTTGTTCATGTCCCCCTTGTACCTCCTGTCCTCCAGTGTTGTCATGTCCCCCTTGTCCGTCCTGTCCTCCAGTGTTGTCATGTCCCCTTGTACCTAATGTCCTCCAGTGTTGTCATGTTCCCCTTGTCCCTCCTGTCCTCCAGTGTTGTCATGTCCCCTTGTCCTCCTGTCACCCAGTGTTGTCATGTCCCCCTTGTACCTCCTGTCATCCAGTGTGTCATGTCCCCTTGTACCTCCTGTCCTCCAGTGTTGTCTTGTCCCCCTTGTACCTCCTGTCCTCCAGTCTTGTCATGTCCCCCTTGTCCCTCCTGTCATCCAGTGTTGTCATGTCCCCCTTGTCCCTCCTGTCCTCCAGTGTTGTCATGTCCCCCTTGTACCTCCTGTCCTCCAGTGTTATGTCCCCCTTGTACCTCCTGTCCTCCAGTGTTATCATGTCCCCCTTGTACCTCCTGTCCTCCAGTGTTGTCGTGTCCCCCTTGTCCCTTTCCTGTCCTCCAGTGTTGTCATGTCCCCCTTTTTACCTCCTGCCCTCCAGTGTTGTCATGTCCCCTTGTACCTCCTGTCCTCCAGTGTTGTCATGTCCCCCTTGTACCTCCTGTCCCCCAGTGTTGTCATGTTCCCCTTGTACCTCCGTCATCCAGTGTTATGTCCCCCTTGTAACCTCCTGTCCTCCGTGTTGTCATGTCCCCTTGTACCTCCTGTCCTCCAGTGTTTTTCATGTCCCCTTGTACCTCCTGTCATCCAGTGTTGTCATGTCCCCCTTGTACCTCCTGTCCCCCCGTGTTGTCTGTCCCCTTGTCCCTCCTGTCCTCCAGTCTTGTCTTGTCCCCTTGTACCCCTGTCCCCAGTGTTATGTCCCCCTTGTACTCCTGCCCTCCGTGTTATCATGTCCCCTTGTACCTCCTGTCCTCCAGTGTTGTCGTGCCCCCCTTGTCCCTCCTGCCCTCCAGTGTTGTTCATGTCCCCCTTGTACCTCCTGTCCTCCGTGTTATCATGTCCCCCTTGTACCCCCTGTCCTCCAGTGTTATGTCCCCCTTGTACCTCCTGTCCTCCAGTGTTGTCGTGTCCCCCTTGTACCTCCTGTCCTCCAGTGTTATCATGTTCCCCTTGTACCTCCTGTCCTCCAGTGTTGTCATGTCCCCCTTGTACCTCCTGTCCTCCAGTGTTATGTCCCCTTGGGACCTCCTGTCCTCCAGTTTTTGTCATGTCCCCCTTGTACCTCCTGTCCTCCAGTGTTGTCGTGTCCCCCTTGTACCTCCTGTCCTCCAGTGTTATCATGTTCCCCTTGTACCTCCTGTCCTCCAGTGTTTTTCATGCCCCCCTTTGTACCTCCTGTCCTCCAGTGTTATGTCCCCCTTGTACCTCCTGTCCTCCAGTGTTATCATGTCCCCCTTGTACCTCCTGTCCTCCAGTGTTGTCATGTCCCCCTTGTACCTCTGTCCTCCAGTGTTATGTCCCCCTTGAAACCCCCTGTCCTCCAGTGTTATCATGTCCCCCTTGTACCTCCTGTCCTCCAGTGTTGTCGTGTCCCCTTGTCCCTCCTGTCCTCCAGTGTTATCATGTTCCCCTTGTACCTCCTGTCCTCCAGTGTTGTCATTTTTCCCCCTTGTACCTCCTGTCCTCCAGTGTTATGTCCCCCTTGTACCTCCTGTCCTCCAGTGTTATGTCCCCCTTGTACCTCCTGTCCTCCAGTGTTGTCGTGTCCCCCTTGTACCCCCTGTCCTCCAGTGTTATCATGTTCCCCTTTTTACCTCCTGTCCTCCAGTGTTATATTTTTCCCTTGTACCTCCTGTCCTCCAGTATTATCATGTTCCCCTTGTGTCCCTCCTGTCCCCAGTGGTTATGTTCCCCTTGTCCCTCCTGTCCTTCGTGTTATCATGTTCCCCTTGTTCCTCCTGTCCTCCAGTATTATCATGTTCCCCTTGTACCTCCTGTCCTCCAGTGTTATGTTCCCCTTGTACCTCCTGTCCTCCAGTATTATCATGTTCCCCTTGTACCTCCTGTCCTCCAGTGCTATCATGTTCCCCTTGTACCTCCTGTCCTCCAGTGTTATGTTCCCCTTGTCCCTTTCCTGTTTCCAGTGTTATCATGTTCCCCTTGTACCTCCTGTCCTCCAGTGTTATCATGTTTCCCTTGTACCTCCTGTCCTCCAGTGTTATGTTCCCCTTGTACCTCCTGTCCTCCAGTATTATCATGTTCCCCTTGTACCTCCTGTCCTCCAGTGTTATCATGTTCCCCTTGTACCTCCTGTCCTCCAGTGTTATCATGTTCCCTTGTACCCCCTTTTCCTCCAGTGTTATGTTCCTTTGTACCTCCTGTCCTCCGTGTTGTTCATGTCCCCTTGTCCCTCCTGTCATCCGTGTTGTCATGTCCCCCTTGCCCCTCCTGCCCTTTCCAGTGTTGTATGTCCCCCTTGTACCTCCTGTCCTCCAGTGTTGTCATGTCCCCCTTGTCCCTCCTGTCCTCCAGTGTTGTCTGTCCCCCTTGTACCCCTGCCCTCCAGTGTTGTCATGTTCCCCTTGTCCTCCTGTCCTCCAGTGTTATCATGTTCCCCTTGTACCTCCTGTCCCCCAGTGTTGTCATGGTCCCTTGTCCCTCCTGCCCCTCCAGTGTTATCATGTCCCCCTTGTACCTCCTGTCCTCCAGTGTTATCATTTTCCCCCTTGTCCCTCCTGTCCTCCAGTGTTGTCATTTTCCCCCCTTGTACCTCCTGTCCTCCAGTGTTGTCATGTCCCCTTTGTCCCTCCTGTCCTCAGTGTTGTCTTTGTCCCCCTTGTCCCTCCGGGTCACCCAGTGTTGTCATGTCCCCCTTGGGTCCCCCTGTCCTCCAGTGTTGTCATGTCCCCCTTGTACCTCCTGCCCTCCAGTGTTGTCATGTTCCCCTTGTCCCTCCTGTCCCCCGTGTTGTCATGCCCCCTTGTCCCTCCTGTCCTCCAGTGTTGTCATGTCCCCTTGTCCCTCCTGTCCTCCAGTGTTGTCATGTTCCCTTGTACCTCCGGTCTCCAGTGTTGTCATGTTCCCCTTGTACCTCCTGTCCTCCAGTTTTTATCATGTTCCCCTTGTACCTCCTGTCCTCCAGTTTGTCATGTTCCCCTTGTCCCTCCTGTCCTCCAGTGTTTTTCATTTTTCCCCTTGTACCTCCTGTCCTCCTGTGTTGTCATGTTCCCCTTGTACCTCCTGCCCTCCAGTGTTATCATGTCCCCTTGTCCCTCCTGTCCTCAGTGTTGTCATTTTCCCCCTTGTACCTCCTGTCCTCCGTGTTGTATGTTCCCTTTTTACCTCCTGTCCTCCAGTGTTATCATGTTCCCCCTTGTTACCTCCTGTCCTCCAGTGTTGTCATGTTCCCTGTCCTCCTGTCCTCCAGTGTTATGTCCCCCTTGTACCTCCTGTCCTCCAGTTTTATCATGTTCCCTTGTCCCCCTGTCCTCCAGTGTTATCTTGTCCCCTTGTACCTCCTGTCCTCCAGTGTTGTCATGTCCCCCTTGTACCTCCTGTCCTCCAGTGTTGTCATGTCCCCCTTGTACCTCCTGTCCTCCAGTGTTGTCATGTCCCCCTTGTACCTCCTGTCCTCCAGTGTTATCATGTTCCCCTTGTACCTCCTGTCCTCCAGTGTTATCATGTCCCCCTTGTACCTCCTGTCCTCCAGTGTTGTCAGCCCCCCTTGTACTCCTGTCCTCCAGTTTTGTCGTGTCCCCTTGTACCTCCTGTCCTCAGTGTTGTCGTTTGTCCCCTTGTACCTCCTGTCCTCCAGTGTTATCATGTCCCCTTGTACCCCCTGTCCTCCCGTGTTATCATGTCCCCTTGTACCTCCTGTCCTCCAGTGTTGTCATGTCCCCCTTGTACCTCCTGTCCTCCAGTGTTGTCATGTCCCCCTTGTACCTCCTGTCCTCCAGTGTTGTCATGTCCCCCTTGTACCTCCTGTCCTCCAGTGTTATCATGTTCCCCTTGTACCTCCTGTCCTCCAGTGTTATCATGTCCCCTTGTACCTCCTGTCCTCCAGTGTTGTCATGTCCCCTTGTACCTCCTGTCCTCCAGTGTTGTCATGTCCCCCTTGTACCTCCTGTCCCCCAGTGTTATGTCCCCTTGTCCCTCCTGCCCTCCAGTGTTTTTCATGTCCCCTTGTACCTCCTGTCCTCCAGTATTATCATGTTTCCCTTGTACCCCCTGTCCTCCAGTATTTATCTTTGTCCCCTTGTACCCTGTCCTCCGTGTTGTCGTGTCCCCCTTGTACCTCTGTCCTCCAGTGTTATCATGTCCCCCTTGTCCCTCCTGTCCTCCAGTGTTGTCGTGTCCCCTTGTACCTCCTGTCCTCCAGTTTTTGTCATGTCCCCCTTGTACCTCCTGTCCTCCGTGTTATGTCCCCCTTGTACCTCCTGTCCTCGTGTTATCATGTCCCCCTTGTACCTCCTGTCCTCCAGTGTTGTGTTTTCCCCCTTTTGTACCTCCTGTCCTCCAGTGTTATCATGTCCCCCTTGTACCTCCTGTCCTCCAGTGTTTTTCGTGTCCCCCTTGTCCTCCTGTCTCCAGTGTTGTCATGCCCCCCTTTTTTCCCTTCCTGCCCTCCAGTGTTGTCATGTTCCCTTGTACTCCTGTTCCTCCAGTGTTGTCATGTCCCCCTTGTCCCCTCCTGTCCTCCAGTGTTGTCATGTTCCCCTTGTCCTCCTGTTTTCTCCAGTGTTGTCTGTTCCCCTTGTACCTCCTGTCCTCCAGTGTTATGTTCCCCTTGTACCTCCTGTCCCCCAGTGTTGTCATGTTCCCTTGTACCTCCTGCCCTCCAGTGTTGTATGTTCCCCTTGTACCCCCTGTCCTCCAGTGTTGTCATGTTCCCTTGTCCCTCCTGTTCCCCAGTGCTTCATGTTCCCCTTGTACCTCCTGTCCTCCAGTGTTATGTTCCCTTGTACCTCCTGTCCTCCAGTGTTATCATTTTCCCCCTTTGTACCTCTGTCCTCCAGTGTTATCATGTTTCCCTTGTACCTCCTGTCTCCAGTGCTATTTGTTCCCCTTGTACTCCTGTCCTCCAGTGTTATGTTCCCCTTGTACTCCTGTTCTCCAGTGCTATCATGTTCCCCTTGTCCCCTCTGTCCCCCAGTGTTATGTTTCCCTTGTACCTCCTGTCCTCCAGTGTTATCATGTTCCCCTTGTACCTCCTGTCCTCCAGTGTTATCATGTTCCCCTTGTACCTCCTGTCCTCCAGTGTTATATTCCCCTTGTACCTCCTGTCCCCCAGTGTTATGTTCCCCTTTGTACCTCTGTCCTCCAGTGTTATCTGTTCCCCTTGTACCTCCTGTCCTCCAGTGTTATCATTTTCCCCCTTGTACCTCCTGTCCTCCAGTTTTTATGTTCCCCTTGTACCTCCTGTCCTCCAGTGTTATGTTCCCTTGTACCCCCTGTCCTCCAGTGTTATCATTTTCCCCCTTGTACCTTCCTGCCCTCCAGTGTTATGTTCCCCTTGTACCCCCTGTCCTCCAGTGTTATGTTCCCCTTGTACCCCCTGTCCTCCAGTGTTTTTCATGTTCCCTTTTTACCTCCTGTCCCCCGTGTTATTTTCCCCCTTGTACCTCCTGTCCTCCAGTTTTTATCATGTTCCCCTTGTACCCCCTGTCCTCCAGTGTTATGTTCCCCTTGTCCCTCCTGTCCTCCAGTGTTATTTTTCCCCTTGTACCCCCTGTCCCCCAGTGTTATGTTCCCCTTGTCCCTCCTGTCCTCCGTATTATCATGTTCCCTTGTACCTCTGCCCTCCAGTGTTATCATGTTCCCTTGTACCTCCTGTCCTCCAGTGTTATATTTCCCTTGTACCTCCTGTCCTCCAGTTTATGTTCCCCTTGTACCTCCTGCCCTCCAGTGTTATGTTCCCTTGTACCTCCTGTCCTCCAGTGTTATTTTCCCCCTTGTACCTCCTGTCCTCCAGTATTATCATGTTTCCTTGTACCCCCCTGTCCCAGTATTATCATGTTCCCCTTGAAACCTCCTGTCTCCAGTGTTATCAGGGTTCCCCTTGTACCTCCTGTCCTCCAGTGTTATCATGTTCCCCTTGTACCTCCTGTCCTCCGTGTTTTCATGTTTCCTTGTCCCTCCTGTCCTCCAGTGTTTGTTCCCCTTGTACCTCTGTCCTCAGTATTATCATGTTCCCCTTGTACCTCCTGCCCTCAGTGTTATCATTTTCCCCCTTGTACCTCCTGTCCTCCAGTGTTATGTTCCCCTTGTACCTCCTGTCCTCCAGTGTTATCATGTTCCCCTTGTACTCCTGCCCTCCATTTGGTTATCTGTTTCCCTTTTTACCTCCTGTCCTCCAGTGTTATGTTCCCCTTTTTACCTCCTGTCCTCAGTGTTTTCATGTTCCCCTTGTACCCCCTGTCCTCAGTGTTATCATTTTCCCCCTTGTACCTCCTGTCCTCCAGTGTTATCATTTTTCCCCTTGTACCTCCGGGCCTCCAGTGTTATGTTCCCCTTGTACCTCCTGTCTCCAGTGTTATCATGTTCCCTTGTACCTCCTGTCCTCCAGTGTTATGTTCCCCTTGTACCTCCTGTTCTCCAGTGCTATCATGTTCCCCTTGTACCTCCTGTCCTCCAGTGTTATGTTCCCCTTGTACCTCCTGTCCTCCAGTGTTATCATGTTCCCCTTGTACCTCCTGTCCTCCAGTGTTATTTTCCCCTTGTACCTCCTGTCCTCCAGTGTTATGTTCCCCTTGTACCTCCTGTCCTCCAGTGTTATCATGTTTCCCTTGTACTCCTGTCCTCCGTGTTATGTTCCCTTGTACCTCCTGTCCTCCAGTTTTTATCATGTTTCCCTTGTACCTCCTGTCCTCCAGTTTTATCATGTTCCCTTGTACCTCCTGTCTCCAGTGTTATCATGTTCCCCTTGTACCTCCTGTCCTCCAGTATTATATGTTTCCTTGTACCTCCTGTCCTCAGTTTATCATGTTCCCTTGTACCTCCTGCCCTCCAGTGTTATGTTCCCCTTTTTACCTCGGGTCCTCCAGTGTTATCATTTTTCCCCTTGTACTCCTGTCCCCGTGTTATGTTCCCCTTGTACCTCCGTCCCCCAGTGTTATCTGTTCCCTTGTACCTCTGTCCCCCGTGTTATATTTTTCCCCCTTTGTACTCTGTCCCAGTTTTATCATGTTCCCCTTGTACCTCCTGTCCTCCGTGTTATCATGTTTCCCTTGTACCTCCTGTCATCCAGTGTTAGTTCCCCCCCTTGTACCTCCTGTCCTCCAGTGTTATCTTGTTCCCCTTGTCCCCCTGTCCTCCAGTGTTATCATGTTTCCCTTGTACCTCTGTCCTCAGTGTTATCATGTTTCCCCTTGTACTCCTGTCCTCCAGTGTTATGTTCCCTTGTCCCTCCTGCCCTTTCCAGTGTTATATTGTTCCCCTTGTACTCCTGTCCTCCGGGTTTTTATCATGTTCCCCTTGAAACTTCCGTCCTCCAGTGTTTCATGTTCCCCTTGTACCTCCTGTCCTCCAGTGTTATGTTCCCCTTGTACCTCCTGTCCTCCAGTGTTATCATGTTCCCCTTGTACCTCCTGTCCTCCAGTGTTATCATGTTCCCCTTGTACCTCCTGTCCTCCAGTGTTATCATGTTTCCCTTGTACCTCCTGTCCTCCAGTGTTATCATGTTCCCCTTGTACCTCCTGTCCTCCAGTATTATCATGTTTCCCTTTTTATCCCCTTTTCCTTCAGTGTTATGTTCCCCTTGTACCTCCTGTCCTCCAGTGTTATGTTCCCCTTGTACCTCCTGTCCTCCAGTGTTATGTTCCCTTTGTACCTCCTGTCCTCCAGTGTTATCATGTTCCACTTGTACCTCCTGTCCTCCAGTGTTGTCATGTCCCCCTTGTACCTCCTGTCCTCAGTGTTATGTTCCCTTTGTACCCCCTGTCTCCAGTGTTATCATTTTTCCCCTTGTACCCCCTTTGCCCTCCAGTGTTATCATGTTCCACTTGTACCTCCTGTCCTCCAGTGTTGTCATGTCCCCCTTGTACCTCCTGTCCTCCAGTGTTATGTTCCCCTTGTACCTCCTGTCCTCCAGTGTTATGTTCCCCTTGTACCTCCTGTTCTCCAGTGCTATCATGTTCCCCTTGACCTCCTGCCCCTCTGTTATGTTCCCCTTGTACCTCCTGTCCTCCAGTGTTATCATGTTCCCCTTGTACCTCCTGTCCTCCAGTGTTATGTTCCCTTTGTACCTCCTGTCCTCCAGTGTTATCATGTTCCCCTTGTACCTCCTGTCCTCCAGTGTTATCATGTTCCCCCGTATCTCTCCTGTCCTCCAGTGTTGTCAGGCTGAGTTCCCTTAACCTCTCCTCGTAGGACATACCCCTTAGTTCCCTTAACCTCTCCTCGTAGGACATACCCCTTAGTTCCCTTAACCTCTCCTCGTAGGACATACCCTTTAGTTCCCTTAACTTCTCCACGTAGGACATACCCCTTAGTTCCCTTAACCTCTCCTCGTAGGACATACCCCTTAGTTCCCTTAACCTCTCCTCGTAGGACATACCCTTTAGTTCCCTTAACTTCTCCACGTAGGACATGCCCCCTTGGCTCCGGAATTAGTTGCAAATCTATATTCTCTGATAATCTTGTAGGCCTAGTGTTAATTGGAGTATTGATGGTCCCCGAGGCTCGGGCACAAAGCTGCCCGTCAGGGTAATAATGTCATTCACTTTTATGGAGATATGTTGCATAGTTTTACAACGTTGAAAATTGACGTTAAAGCAATTTTTGAAGTGTCCGCTGGAATGTTGTAAAAATTTATGTCCTAGGTCTGTGTGTGTGTGGTGTGTGTGGTGTGTGTGTGGGTGTGGTGTTTGATGTGTGGGGTTTTGGGGTTGTGTGTGTGTGTGTGTGTGTGTGTGTGGTGGTTTTGTTGGTGTGTGTGTATGTGTGTGTGTGTGTGGTGTGTGTGTGTGTGTTGTGTGTGTGGTGTTGTGTGGTTGTGTGTGGGTGTGTTGGTGTGTTGTGTGTGTGTGTGTGTATAGTGTGGTGTTGTGTGTGTGGTGTGTGTGGTGGTGTGTGTGGTGGTGTGTGTTTGTTGTGTGTGTGTGTGTGTGTGTGGTGTGTGTGTTGTTGTTTGTTTTTGTGTGGTGTGTGTGTGTGTGTGTGTGTGTGTGTGTTGTGTGTGTTGTTGTGTTGTGTGTGTGTGTGTTTTGTTAGTGTGTGTGTGTGTGTTGGTGGTGTGTGTGTGTGTGTGTGTGTTGGTGTGTTGTTGTGTGTGGGGTGTTTTTATAGTGTGTTTTTGGTGTGTGTGTGTGTGTGTTGTGTGTGTGTTGTGGTGTGTGTGGTGTGGGGTGTTGTACTAAGAAAAAAGAACATAAGAAAGGGGGGAACACTGGGGGGCCCTGCTGGCCCATATGGAGGTTTTTTAAAATTTCACCCCACTAACAAAAACTTTTTACCCAACCCAATTTTCATGCTACCAAGAAATAAGCTTGTGTGAAAGCCCACTCAAACCCACCCTTCCCACTCTGTATTATCCACCTAGTTTAAAAATCCCAAAGTCCTCCTCAAAAAACCAATGGTGACTGTTCCACTCATCAACACCTATTTCAAAACCAATACTTCCTATGTCCTTTCTAATTTAAACTTATTCTAATTTAAATCCATTTCTGCGGGTTTCTCTCTTGGAGTGACATCCTCAAGACCTATTAATATCCCCCTTTATTAATACCTATCGTCCACTTATTCACTTTCGATCAGGTCTCCCCTCATTCTTCGTTACAAGTGAATGTTAGTAACTTAGAGTCTTCAATCTTTCTTCATTAAGGAAGATTTCTGATTGCTATGTATTAATTTAGTCATCTAGTCTGAAGTTTTTAACGAATTTCTGTCCTTTTGTTAATACGGAGACCAAAACTGAGCGGCATAATAAGGTGATGGCTTACTAATGATGTATAAAGCTGCAGTATGAACTCTAGGGACTTCTGTTGCTTCCACTTCTTGATATAAATCCAGTTAATCTTTTGCTTATTACGACGCTTAGGCATTGCTGTCTTGGTTTAAGGTTGCTGCTCACATAACCCCCAAGCCTTTACGGCAATCTGTCTGGAAAGTTCTACCATCATTTAATTTATAAGTACTAGGGTTATGGGCACTCAAGCTTCAGAACCTTGACACTTATCTACATTGAAACTGCATTCTGCCACTTTTGACCCAAGATAGAGTTTGTTTAAAAACTCCTGAAGTTCCCTCAACATTACGTTAGAATAATTATGCCTACCTATCTTTGTGTCATCGGCGAATTTGCTCATTATCACTAGTAAATTCCTCATCAAGATCATTGATATAATCTTTATAAAACAATGGGCAAGGATGATCCCTGTGGATAGCCACTTGTATCAGATTTGCCCCACTGGATTAACCCCACTAGACACTGTTGCTTCCTGTCAGTGAGCCATGACTCGATTCCACGAGAGCTTTACCCCAATGCTGAGCTGCCACTTTCGTTAACAGTCTATGGTGCGGGAACTCTATCAAAAGCCTTAAAAATCTAGTAAATAATATCAAATTCTTTATCGTGGGGAACTGCCTCAAAAGCTTTACTGAAGAAGTTAATTAACTTAGTTAGACAAGACCGGCTCTTGGAATCATGCTGAGTATCTTAATCAAGCTATGCATTATCGAGATGGCTTCTTTAGAATCTCCGCTATAATTGACTTTGTAATTTGCCTACAATTCGAGGTCAGGCTTTTTGGGCGGTAATTTAACGGTAAACGACTTGTCCCCTGTTTTAAAAATAGGAGTTAAGTAGCCATCTTCACAAATCAGACACTACACCTGTTTGAAGAGATAAATTTAAAAATATTAGTTAATGGTTCACAGAGTTCCATTTGCATTCCTTAAGAACCCTTGAAAAAACCTCATCAGGACCCGGTGACTTATTTTGCTTCAGTCTGTGCTCTATCTGCTTCACAACCATTTTCACTTAGTGACTGTGATGTTACTGATTAATCTTCTTCTAGCCAATGTAAAAATTAATTACTGAATATTGTTAGGTCTTCCTGTGTGTAAAAAAACTGAGAGGAAAATAAAATAAAAAAAAAATTATTTAATATCAGCACTTTCATTCTCATTGTCAGTAAGGGGCCATAGTTATGTTTAAGGGGACCTATCTTAATCTCTACTTTTGTTCTATAGACTGGGAAAAAAAAAACTTTTTGGGTTAGTTTTAGAATCCCTAGAACTTTAATTTCATAGTCCCTTTTAGCTTTTCTTATCCCTTTTTAATATCCCTCTTAATGTCAATATACGATTTCATAGATGACCTACTCTTTTGATACGCCTAAAATTCCTTTTCTTAATGCCCTAGTAGATATTGAGCCTATTTTTCATCCCTTTTGGGTCATTTCTATTTGATCTAATTTCTTATATGGGAATAAACGCTCTTTGAGCAGATCGTATAGTGTTCAGAAAAACTGTCCTATTGATAGTCTCTTCGTTACCCCACGTAACAGATGATAAAGTGTTCTCTAGCCCATCGTAATCTGATTAAGCGAAAAATCTGGGACTGTTACTGGTTATTGCTACTATGTACTTCATTCAATGCTAAATGTACTTGATTTGTGGTCGCGACAACCCAGTTCCTCTGAAATTTCTAAATGATTAACAAGGGATTCTTGTTTGCCATAACTAAGTTCAAGCTGGTTATTTCCCCTTGTAGGTTCTGTCACAAACTGCTTCAAAAACAATCTGAAATATTCTAGAAGTCATAGATTCTAAATTCCCAGTCAAGAAATTCCAATCAACATGACTAAAGTTAAAGTCTCCTAGAATTACTCCCCTCATGGAAGGTTCCTTGATGATGGTGAGGGGCTCTCTTGATTTAGGGAATTGGAACTGTGCTCCCAGTTCCCCGAAATAAGCCTGAATGCCTTCCACATCCCCCCCCCCGGAGCGCTGTATAATCCTACGGGTTTAGCGCTTCCCCTTTGATTATAATAATAATCCTAGAATTACTACATTATCGTGGTCTTGTGGCTTAACAATCCTCCCATAGTGTTTCCCATTGGTCCTATCTAAAGTTGGGGGACGGTATATCACTCTAAAATAGTTTTTCATGCCCCCTCTGAACATTTCTATCCAAACAGTACTTGTATGTGTTACTTCAGACTTAATACCCGTTTTTATGCACAGTTCAAGCGATCTCGGGGACATTACAATGCCACCCCACCCCCCTCCCATACTTTATCTTCTTGGAAACAATTAATACCCTGGAATAAGACATTTGCAGGCATGTCCGGCTTTTGAAATTAAACCACGTCTCAGTTAAGGCAAATACATTCAATGTTACTACACTGCAACTAATCTACGAACTCGTCCATCTTAATTCCTAGCACTACGGAATTAGATTTAAACTTGAAAGACTCTCCTTTCTCTTTACCCTTCCTGTCTCATTTCTATTTTTTACCTAAACTATTACCGTCCTAATCTCCAAGGTCCCTGGGTTTTCATTCTATCTCGTTCTTATTATTACTAGTTCCCTAGAACTGTTTAATAATTTACTACATGGACTTCACTGTTTCCTGCAAAACCCCATACACTAAACTTTTCCTAGTTTAAAGTCCTCCTAACTGCTCCTCCACAGCAGTTGCCAGTTGCTCCCACCCCACACCGAGATAAGTGAACCCCATTCCTAGCATACATGCACTTCTGCCATAGAAGAGGTCCGTTGTCAATGAATGTTACCGCATTTTCCTTACAGTATTGTCCAGCTCGATAGGCAATTGACACCAATTGCCCGGACAACCATTCACTTCCAACTCCCTCTTGGCAAAATACCACATATGAGAGGGATCCAACCCTTATTCCTTAATTATTTCTATTGACTGACCTATACTGTAATCAGGTCTAATCCTAGTCTGCCAAACATCGTTGCTCCAGCACTGGAGACAGTAATAGGATTTGCTCCATTACCTCTCATGATGTCCATCCAGACGGCTAACAATAACCTCCATCCCAGCCCCAGGAAAGCAAACTCTCTGTCTCCTACTCCTGTCCTTCAAGCAGAACGCCCTATCCATATACCTAACTTGCTATCCCCAACAACAAACAATATTCTAACCTTCCTTATGTCGTTCGTCGTGTCGTTCCTGTAGTCACTCACATTCGCTGTGTGTGTGTATAGTAGTGTGTGTTTTGTGTGTGTGTGTGTGTGTGTGTGTGTGTGTGTGTGTGTGTGTTTTTGTATAGTAGTGTGTGTGTGTGGGTGTGTTTGTATAGTGTGTGTGTGGTGTTTGTATAGTGTGTGTGTGTGTGTATAGGGTGTGTTGTGATGTGTGTTGTGTGTGTGGTGAGTGTGTGGGGTGTGAGATGGTGTGTGTGTGTGTGTGTGTGATGTGTGTGTGTGTGTGTGTGTGTTTTTTGATATGAGTGTGTGTGTGTGTTGTGTGTGTGTTTGTATAGTGTGTGTGTGTGTGTGTGTGTGTGTGTGTGTTTGTATGTGTCGTGTGTGTGTTTGTGTGTGTGTGGTGTGTGTGTGAGGGTTTGTATAGTGTGTGTGTGTGTGTGTGTTTGTGTGTGTGTGTGTGTTTGATAGTGTGTTGGTGTTGTGTTTGATAGTTGTGTGTGTGTGTTTGTATGTGTGTGTGTTTGTATAGTGTGTGTGTGTTTGTATAGTGTGTTGTGTGTGTGTGTGTGTGTGTGTAATGTTTTTATGTGTGTGTGTGTGTGTTTGTATAGTGTTGTGTGGTGTGTTTGTATCGGCATGTGTGTGTGTGTTGGTATTGTTGTGTGTGTGTAGTTTGTTTAGAGTGTGTGTGTGTGTGTGTGTTGTTTGTATTGTGTGTGTGTGTGTGTGTTTGTATAGTGTGTGTGTGTGTGAGTTTGTATAGTGTGTGTGTGTGTGTTTGTATAGTGTTGTGTGTGTGTGTTTGCTATAGTGTTTGTGTGTGTGTTTGTATAGTGTGTGTTGTGTGTTTGTATCGTGTGTGTGTGTGTGTTTGTTATATGTGTGTGTGTGTGTTTGTATAGTGGTGTGTGTGTTTGATTTAGTGTGTGTGTGTTCATGTTGTGTGTTTGTCTAGTGTGTTTGGTATAGTGTGTGTGTGTGTTTGTATAGTGTGTGTGTCGTGTGTGTTTGTATAGAGTGTGTGTGTGTGTGTGTGTATAGTGGGTGTGCGTTGATACTCACTAGTTGTACTCACCTAGTTGAGGTTGCAGGGGTCGAGTCCGAGCTCAGGCCCCGCCTCTTCACTGATCGCTACTAGGTCACTCTCCCTGAGCCGTGAGCTTTATCATACCTCTGCTTAAGCTATGTATGGATCCTGCCTCCACTACATTGCTTCCCAAACTATTCCATTTTACTGACTACTCTGTGGCTGAAGAAATACTTCCTAACATCCCTGTGATTCATCTGTGTCTTCAACTTCCAACTGTGTCCCCTTGTTACTGTGTCCAATCTCTGGAACATCCTGTCTTTGTCCACCTATCTCTCCTGTCCTCCAGTTCGTCAGGTTGATTTCCCTTAACCTCTCCTCGTAGGACATACCTCTTAGCTCTGGGACTAGTCTTGTTGCAAACCTTTGCACTTTCTCTAGTTTCTTTACGTGCTTGGCTAGGTGTGGGTTCCAAACTGGTGCCGCATACTCCAATGTGGGCCTAACGTACACGGTGTACAGGGTCCTGACTGATTCCTTATTAAGATGTCGGAATGCTGTTCTGAGGTTTGCTAGGTGCCCATATGCTGCAGCAGTTATTTGGTTGATGTGCGCTTCAGGAGATGTGCCTGGTGTTATACTCACCCCAAGATCTTTTTCCTTGAGTGAGGTTTGTAGTCTCTGGCCCCCTAGACTTTTACTCCGTCTGCGGTCTTTTTTTGACCTTCCCCATTCTTCATGACTTTGCACTTGGTGGGATTGAACTCAGGAGCCAATTGCTGGCCAGGTCTGCAGCCTGTCCAGATCCTTTGTAGTTCTGCCTGGTCTTCGATCGAGTGAATTCTTCCATCAACTTCGCGTCATCTGCAAACAGGACACCTCGGAGCTCTATTCCTTCCGTCATGTCGTTCACAAATACCAGACACAGCACTGGTCCTAGGACTGACCCCTTTTGGGACCCCGCTGGTCACAGGGTGCCCACTCTGACACCTCGCCAGTACCATGACTCGCTGCTGTCTTCTGAATTAAGTGTTCTCCTGATCATTGTAGTGCTTCCCTGTTATCCCTGGCTTGGTCCTCCAGTTTTTGCCAATCTCTTGTGCTGGATACTGTTGTCAACGGCCTTCTGCAGCCAAGAATATGCAATCCACCCCACCCTCTCTCTCTTGTCTTACTGCGTCACCATGTCATAGAATCATGTAGGTTTGGACACGGATTTCAACGTCCCTGAAACCATGTTGGCTGCTGTTGATTGAGAATCGTTCCTTTCTCGGTTTCCACCCTTCTCCTGATTAATCTTACTCCATGATTTGCATACTTACATGTCCAGTAGTGACACGGGTCTGTAGTTTAATGCTTCATGTCTGTCTCATGTTTTTTAAAGGATGGGACTAATTTGCTGTCTTCCATGCTCAGGCAATCTCCCCTGTTTCGTTAGATGATTGAATTGTTGTTCGGGGTACACTAGCCGCCTCTGCTCCTCTCTCAATACCATTGGGGAGATGTTATCTGGCCCCATTGCCTTTGGTGGTATCTAGCTCACTCAGAAAGCCTCTTCACTTCTTCTCGGTTGTGTGCTGTGTCCAGGCCCATGGTGGTGTGCCCCACCTCTCCGTCTTTCTGGAGTCACCTTCTGTCTCCCTCTGTTGAACACTTCTTGAATCTCTTGTGAGTTCCTCACCATACTTCTCTCGGTCATTTCTTCTGTCTCTCCTCTCTTCCTCCTTTAGCCTGATTACCTGGTCCTTGACTGTTGTTTTCCTCACTGATGTCGGCTGTTACCAGTTTAGGGTCAGATTTGCTTTTGCTGCTAGGTCATTTCATATTGTCTTTGGGCCTCACTTCTTATCTGTGCATTTTGTTTCTGGCTCCTTACGACTGTCTTCCTTATTCTCCTGTGGTTCCTTTGCTCTTCTATATTTCTTCATTCCCTAGACACACTGGGTTTTTGCCTCCCTGCACCTTTGGGTAAACCATGGGCTATCCTGGCCTTTTTCATTATTCTGTTACCCTTGGGCCCCCCCGTACAAACCTCTCCTCAGACCTTCTTGCATTTTGTTGCTTAATATTCCATCATCTAATTTATCTGGCTTCTTCCCTGCCAGTTCTCTGTCCCATTGAACCCGTTCAGGAAGTTCCTCAATTCCTGTGTAGTCCCCCTTTTCTTGTAGTTTGGCTTCTTCGTCCTGGCTTCCTGCTTTCCCCTCCACTTGTAGCCTTCGGTTATTCGTAAGCTTAAAACAAAGGATCTTCGCTGCTGGCCCCAAGGGGGTATTTCATTTGTGATGTCTCGATATCTGCATACTCAAGGTGAATACTAAGTCTTGCCCTTGTGGTTCATCATCTCTCTCTCTCTTGATAGTTGTCCTTACGTGGTTGGTACATGGAAGTTTTCCAGTACCACCTCATCATCTTAGCCTCAATGTTTCTTGCCCCCATGCGGGGTCCAAGTATCTCCAATCGATCTCCTTGTGGTTAGGTCACCCATGATCAGGAGCTTTGCCCTGCCTGCATGAGCTCTTCTTTCCACTCTAGCCAGTGTGTCAACCATCGCTCTATTGCTCTCGTCGTTATCTTGCCTTCGGCCTCTGCTGTTCTGTGGTGTGGTTATACATCACAGCTATTACCACCTTGGGACCTCCAGAGTGAAGCGTTCCCGCTATGTAATCACTTTCTTCCGCTGTCTCCTTCTCAGCTCATCAAAAAATTCAGGGATTTTGGATCAGCAATGCCTTCCTCCACCCCCTGTTCCCTCTGTTTTCTCAGGTTATGGTATCCGTTGGAAAGATGGCATCTGAACATCATACTGTAAGCTTGGTTTCTGTTGAGAGCTATGATGTCCGGTGATGCCTCTTTGACTCTTTCTAATGCGTGTGTGTTGGTGTGTGTGTGTGTGTGTGTCTGTGTGTGTGTGTGTGGTGTTTGTGATGTGTGTTGTTGTGTAATAGTGTGAATGTGTATAGTGTGTGTGGTACTTCACTATTTGTGGTTGTGTAGGAGTCGAGTCACCAGACTCTGGGTCCGCGCCTCTTCCACCGTGTGTGTTGAGAACTGTAAACAGCCTTATCGTGGTCAACGTTTCGCTTTTTAGTGGAGTTTTATTATGTCTCGTTTCCACCTAGAGCTTTATCGAATTCTGTTTTCCCACGATTTAGAGCTTTATGTTTACGGACTGTGTTAGAGCGTTATATATACTTTATATATAAATATATATTTATATATATATAATATATTATATATAATATCTATATATATTTTTATATATTATTATTATATATATTCATATATTATATGTAAAGATTATATTTTGACTTTATCTTATTTTCCAAAAGACATTTAATTTATTTCTCAGTATTACATTGAAACTTGATTACTTTTGCGATTCCTGTTAAGTTTAATCAAATGAAAAATGTAATTTTCCAAGCAATTATCAATGTAGAAGAGTAATTATGTCGAGGATTGGGATATGAGGCCTCAGCAGGTCACTACTGCCTCAGCAGGGCATGTGTGGGTTGAGAACAGGTCATACTGCCTCAGCAGGGCTGTGTGGGTTGAGTAACTTGGTCACTACTGCTCCTCAGCGGGCATGTGTGGCGTTGAGAAACAGGTCACTACTGCCTCTGCCAGGCATGTGATGGTTTGAGAACAGGTCACTATGCCTCTGCTGCATGTGTGGGTTGAGAAACAGGGTCACTACGCCTCAGCAGGGCTTGGTGGGTTGAGAACAGGTCACTACTGCCTCAGCAGGGCATGTGTGGGTTGAGAACAGGTCACTACTGCCTCAGCAGGGCATGTGTGGGTTGAGAACAGGTCATACTGCCTCAGCAGGCTACATTGTGTGGGTTGAGAAACAGCGTCCACCTACTGCCTCTGCAGGGCACTTGTGTGGGTTGAGAACATTGTCATCATACTGCCTCAGAGGGGCATGTGTGGGTTGAGAACAGGTCACTATGCTCAGCAGGGCATGTGTGGGGTTTGAGAACAGGGCACTACTGCCTCGCAGGGGCATGTGTGGGGTTGTGAAACAGCTCACTACTGCCCTCAGCAGGGCATGTTTGTGGGTTGAGAAAACAGGGTCACTACTGCCTCAGCAGGGCATCTTGTGTGGGTGAAGAACAGGTCCACTACTGCCTCAGCAGGGCATGTGTGGGTTGTCCAGAGAACAGGTCTCTACTGCCTCCGCAGGGCAGTGTGGGTTTGAGAACAGGTCACTACTGCCTCAGCAGGCATGTGGTGGGTTGAGAAACAGGTCATACTGCATCCTGCAGGATTGTGTGGGTTTGAGAACAGGTCACTACTGCCCTTCAGAGGGCATGTGTGGGTTGAGAAACAGAGTCCTACTGCCTCTGCAGGGATGTGTGGATTGTGATACAGCGGTTCACTTACTGCCTCAGCAGGGACATGTGTGGGTTTGAGAAAAGGTCACTACTGCCTCAGCAGGGGGCACCAGTGTGGGTGAGAACAGGTCACTACTGCCTCAGCAGGGCATGTGTGGGTTGAGAACAGGTCACTACTGCCTCAGCAGGGCATGTGTGGGTTGAGAACAGGTCACTACTGCCTCAGCAGGGCATGTGTGGGTTGAGAACAGGTCACTACTGCCTCAGCAGGGCATGTGTGGGTTAGAGAACAGTCATACTGCTCAGCAGGGCATGTGGTGGGTTGAGAAACAGGGTCACTATGCCTCCAGCTGGGCATTAGTGTGGTTGAGAAACCAGGTCACTTACTCGCATCAGCAGGGATGTGTGGGTTGAGAACAGGTCACTACTGCCTCAGCAGGGCATGTGTGGGTTGAGAACAGGTCACTACTGCCTCAGCAGGGCATGTGTGGGTTGAGAAACAGGTCACTACTGCCTCAGACAGGCAGATGTGTGGGTTGTGAACAGGTCCCTACTGCCTCAGCAGGGCATGTTTGGGGGGTGAGAAAGGTCTCACTACTGCCTCAGCTGGGCATGTGTGGGGTTGAGAACAGTGTCACTACTGCCTCAGCACGGCTTGTGTGGGTTGAGAACTAGGTCTCTACTGCTCAGCCGGGAATGTGTGGGTTGAGAACAGTTCAACTACTGCCTCAGCAGGGCATGTGTGGGTGAGAACAGGTTCACTACTGCCATCAGCAGGGCCATGTTGGGTTGAGAACAGGTCACTGCCTCTGCAGGGCATGTGTGGGTTGGACAGGTCACTAGCTCTAGCCGGGCATGTTGGGTGAGAACAGGTCCCTACTGCAATCAGAGGGCATGTGTGGGTTGGAGAACAGGTCACTACTGCTCCAGCAGGCATGTGTGGGATTGAGTTGAGAAACAGGTCATACTGCATCAGCAAGGGCATGTGTGGGTTGAGAAACAGGTCACTTGACTGCTCTCAGCAGAGGCATCTGTGAGCGTTGAGAACAGGTCTACTGACATCCAGCAGGGCTGTGTGGGTTGAGAAACAGCGTCACTATGCCTCAGCTGGGCATGTGTGGGTTTTGAGAACAGGTCACTACTGCCTCAGCAGAGCGCATGTGTGGGTTGAGAAACAGGTCATACCTGCCTCAGCAGGGCATGTGTGGGTAGAGAAACAGGTCATCACTGCCTCAGAGGGCATGTGTGGGTTGAGAACAGGTCACTACTGCTCAGAGGGCATGTGTGGGTTTGAGAACAGGTCACTACTGTTCTTCCCTCCCTTTCCATCAGCAGGGCATGTGTGGGATTTGAGAACAGGTCACTACTGCCTAAGCAGGGGCATGTGTGGGTTTGAGCATCAGGGTCTCTTACTGCTCAGCAGGGCATGTGTGGGTTGAGAACAGGTCACTACTGCCTCAGCAGGGCATGTGTGGGTTGAGAACAGGTCACTACTGCCTCAGCAGGGCATGTGTGGGTTGAGAACAGGTCACTACTGCCTCAGCAGGGCATGTGTGGGTGAGAAAGGTCACTTATGCCTCAGCAGGGATGTGTGGGTTTGAGAACAGGTCACTACGGCCTCAGCTGGGCATATGTGTGGGTTCTGAGAACAGGTCACTACTGCACTCAAGCAGGGCATGTGTGGGTGAGAACAGGTCACTACTGCTCAGCTGGGCATTGTGTGGGTTGAGAACAAGGTCACTTACTGCCTCAGCGGGCATGTGTGGGTTGAGACAGGTCAAGACTACTGCCTCAGCCAGGGCATGTGTGGGTTGAGAACAGGTTCACTACTGCCCTCTCAGAAGGGCATGTCGTGGGTGGAACAGGTCACTACTGCCTCAGCTGGGCATGTGTGGGTTGAGAACCAGGTCACTACTGCCTTCTGCAGGGCATGTGTGGTTGAGAAACGGCCACTATGCTCAGCAGGCATGGTGGGTTGAGAACAGGCCACTACAGCCTCAGCAGGGCATGTGTGGGTTGACGAAAAGTTCACTACTGCTCAGCAGGGCATGTGTTGGGTTGAGAACAGGTCACTACTGCCTCAGCAGGGCATGTGTGGGTTGAGAACAGGTCACTACTGCCTCAGCAGGGCATGTGTGGGTTGAGAACAGGCCACTATCGCCTCAGGCAGGGCATGTTGGGTTGAGAAAGGTCACTACTGCCTCAGCAGGGCATGTGTGGGTTGAGAACAGGTCACTACTGCCTCAGCAGGGCATGTGTGGGTTGAGAACAGGTCACTACTGCCTCAGCAGGGCATGTGTGGGTTGAGAACAGGTCACTACTGCCTCAGCAGGGCATGTGTGGGTTGAGAACAGGTCACTACTGCCCTCAGCAGGCATGTGTGGGCTTGAGAACAGGTCACTAAATGCCTACAGCAGGCATGTGTGGGATTGCTGAGAACAGGTACTTCCTGCTCTAAACAAACTGTACGCGGAGGATCTCTACTGCCTCCTATACTCAACTCTACAACGGCAGGTCACTACTGCTCTAACATCTGTACGGAGGCAAGTACTATGCCTCTAACATCTGGAAAAGGCAGGTCACTACTGCTCTAACAACTGTACGCAAGCAGGTCCAATACTGCTCTAAACATCTGTACGAGGCAGGTCACTACTGCCTACTAACAATGTACAAGGCAGGTCACTACTGCTCTAAAACAACTGTTACTAGCGAGGTCACTACTGCCTCTAACAACTAGTACAAGGCCAGGTCACTACTGCCTCTAACAATCGTTCAAGCAGTTACACTACTGCTTCTTAACTATCGTTACAGGCATGTCACTATGCCTCTTAACATCTGTACAAGGCAGGTAACTATGCTTTGAACAATCTGTTCAAGGCAGGTCACTTACTGCCTTTTACTTCTGTACAAGGCAGGTCACTACTGATTTAACAACTGTACAAAGCAGGTTTAAAAACAGGTCACTCCTGCCCTACTACGCCACAAAATACGAGGCCTACTGGGCTGTACTTGGCAGGTCCTCAAAATCATATTAACATAAATAGCTCACCATTTTAATGTTATCAGAAGGTATAATTAAGCCGTAATAAACCTGATATACTTGTTCCTATTTGTTTTTAAAGCTACACGAGGTTCTGGACTTCATTGACGCTCCCTGGCTGATCGTTGAAGTTTCTCGCTTCACATCGGATAGAGGGTCAGCGTTCGATGC
The DNA here is from genome assembly GCF_026875155.1 of Cherax quadricarinatus. Taxonomy (NCBI): domain Eukaryota; kingdom Metazoa; phylum Arthropoda; class Malacostraca; order Decapoda; family Parastacidae; genus Cherax; species Cherax quadricarinatus. The sequence continues at coordinate 22,774,175 of NC_069492.1, forward strand.
CCAGGGAGGGTTTCGAAAGAATATTGGGCGTGTTTCTTTACAACCGGTGTCTGTGTTCACCATCCGTAAAATTGGGTACCTGGGGGAGGGATTTAGTCGTCTGGTGTGGGTCGCCATCCTGGTAAGGACCTCAATTTGCGGGAAATGCGCTCAGCACATAATCAAGCGCTTTCTATATGTTAGTATGTCATTGATGTTCAGCTATGGTTTCTTTATACCTTGTAACTGGTTCTGGTAGTAAATAAAGATATCACAAAACTTATTGCCAACTGGTACTCAGTTTTATTATTTTTAAATCTAAATTTGTCCAACGTGAGCCATTGCTGCTAGTCCTGTCTTGGTTTATTATTTTAGGACAACGTTATTTACGTCCCCTTTATTATTTCTTCCATTTCTACACTTCAGTCGTATTTTCCCCAAATTTTACGTGGTCCAGGATAGCACGGGTAGACAAAATATGGGTTGAGATTATCAAAAACTGCTGGCCAGTGATACTCTGATATTTGTGACCACGGAGTGCAGACATAGATGTGGGTCATCAATCAAGATTGATGGACTGACCACTTCGACCACAAGGTTGAGGACTGATTACTACTCCATTCTCCTCCTGTTCTTCAAGACTTCTCCTTTGTCTGGGACTGATGAAGCCACTGTGTGGGAACGTTTCTTCAATAAAGATACCCAAGAGTTGCACAGGTGTTCTAAATTTATTCCAACATGTTCGGTTCTCTGAACCATTATTTCCACAGAGAGTTAAGTTAGCGGCTGCCACAGTGAAAACATCTTGTTGCCCAAGGACAGTACTCTACTCCTTTCTTATTAATAATCTAGTAGTTGCTAATTATTATAACCATAAATCTTTAAAAGGGTGGAGTTATAAGCAGTGGAAGGCCTCGCGCAGATGACCAAAACCAGCTGCAGGCATGATATTCTATTCCCGACTCAGGAAACACTAGTCCTGTTTCCTGAAAAACCTAACCTAATCCTTTTATCTGACATGACAGGTGGTTATTGATACCCACCATGGATTTAGTTTACCAAGTCGGTAATGAGCAAACACGAGGATTAACGAAGCTCTTACACAGAACAAAACGTTGCCTCGGTTAGAAAAGTCTGTTGTTGTAACTGCTGTTTTTCTGACTGTTGCTTGTTCTTCTTGTTATAATCTTGGCTGGGATTGTTCTTCAGAAGTTCTCTATGCTTTTATTAAATGTTTGTTCTGAGAGCCTTGATCAGCTTCTGAACCTGCAAAGGTCAAAAATAACTAGGAGGAGATAGGGAGGATCTTAAAGCTGTTAGTGTATGAAATTGGAGATATTTCAAACTATCTTCTTTAATATGCCAAAAACAAGGCAAATACCCATCTAGTATCGGGCCCTTACTCAGACAGGATGGGACTTACTTCAGAAGGATGGGACTTAATCAGACAGGGATGGGGACTTACTCAGACAGGGGGGACTTACTCAGACTGGATGGGTGACTTACACAGACAGGATGGGACTTTCTCAGGACAGGATGGCGGAATTACTAGACAGAGATGGGAGTTACTCAGACCAGGATGGGGACTTACTCAGGGACCTGGATGGGACTTACTCGACAGGATGGGACTTACACAGAACGGGATGGGATTTACTAGACAGGATGGGGATCACACAGAAGACCAACAAGGAAAATGATGTGAATATTGAAAATCCCAGTACGACTCTGTGTTTAGAGAACCACTAATCAGTCTGAGGATCGACGACCCAGATGATTTCTTCATGAATGAGCCTCAAAACTCCATAAATGTATGTCGACATTACCCTAACTCCGATAGACTTCGAAAAAGCCATTGACAACATGCCCATGCACTCAGCCCCGGGCCCAGACTCGTGGAACTCTGTATTCATTAAGAACTGCAAGAAACCCCTCTCGCGTGCCCTAAGTACACTATGGAGGAGGAGCTTGGACATGGGTGAAATTCCACAGTCACTTAAAACAACGGATATAGCCCCACTCCATAAAGGTGGCAGCAAAGCATTAGCTAAGAACTATAGACCAATAGCTCTGATGTCCCACATCATAAAAATCTTTGAAAGAGTGCTAAGAAGCAGGATTGCAAATCACCTGGATTCCCAAAATCTGCACAATCCAGGGCAAAATGGGTTCAGGGCAGGTCGCTCCTGCCTCTCACAACTACTGGTTCACTATGATATGGTCTGGGATGCACTGGAAGAAAATCAGAATGCAGATGTAATATACACAGACTTTGCAAAAGCATTTGACAAATGCGATCATGGCGTAATAGCCCATAAAATACGTGCTAAAGGAATAACTGGGAAAGTGGGGAGATGGATCTTCAACTTCCTAACAAATCGAACACAAAGAGTAGTGGTCAACAGAGTTAAATCGGAGGCTGCCATAGTGAAGAGCTCTGTTCCACAAGACACAGTACTCGCCCCCATCTTATTCCTTATCCTCATATCAGACATAGACAGAGATATACATCACAGCACCGTATCATCCTTTGCGGATGATACTAGATCTGCATGAGGCTGTCATCTGCTGAGGACGCGGTTAACCTCCAAGAAGATATAAACAAAGTTTTCCAGTGGGCAACGGTAAACAATATGATGTTCAATGAGGACAAATTCCAACTACTCCGTTATGGAAAAACTGGAGGAGATAATAACTAGAACAGAGTATACTACAGACTCTGGCCATACAATAGAGCGGAAAAATAATGTAAGGGACCTGGGAGTAGTAATGTCTGAGGATCTCATTTTCAAGGATCACAACAGTGCCACGATCGCAAGTGCAAAGAAAATGATAGGATGGAAAAAAAAAACGTTCAAAACGAGAGATGCCAAGCCAATGATGATCCTTTTTTCAATCATTGTTCTCTTAGGCGGAATACTGCTGTACATTAACATCTCCATTAAAAAGCAGGTGAAATTGCAGATCTGGGGGGCACAGAGATCCTTTACTGCAGTAAAATTTCTGCAACACCTTAACTAGGGGAAAAACGCTTAAAGCACTTGATTGTACTCGTTGGAACGCAGGAGGGAAGATATATCATAATTCACTTGGAAAATCCGGGGAAAGAATGGTCCCAAATTGCACACAGAAATCACTCCTCGAAAGTAAGGACGGGGCAGGCGATGAAAAATGCCCCCAATTAAAAGTAGGGGCCCCTTTGGGTACACAAAGGGGGAAAACACCATAAGTGTCGGGGGCCCAAGACTGTTTAACACCTCCCATCAAGATTGGGGGGAATTGCAAATAAACCCTGGTCCCTTCAAGAGAGAGCTGGACAGATACCTAAATCGGGCCCTTTTTCCCCGGGTTGGGGCTCGTACTTGGACTGCGTGGGGCCCAGCAGTAATAGCCTAGTTGTTTGGGCCCTGATCCACCAGGAGGCCTTGTCATGGACCGGGGGCCGCGGGGGCGTTGATCCCGGGAAAAACCTCCAGGTAACCCCCAGGTATCTGTATATGAGGTGTGAATGTTATTAGTGACTTGAGGTTTGGTAGACAATGACGTCAGGTAGACAGTGAGGTCAGGTGGGGGGGGGTGGTGACCCCGTGAGGGTTTAGGTAGACAGTGAGGTCAGGTAGACAATGGGTCGTAGACATGGGTCAGGTAACAAAAAGGCAGGGAGACAGAGGCCAGGTGATTCTTGTGAGGGGTGGGGCTTTTCTTGCTGACTATTATTTTGACAATGTATTGACATGATGTATTTTTTTTACGGTGTCGTTACATGATTACGAGGGTTTAAAGGGACGTCGCGTTAAAAATCTGTTTAGTGGGGGTAGTTGTGCATTTCCAGCTCATCAAATTTCCTGGGTTTGCTGTGGACGACACCGTCGTTTTTAAGTCGCTCTGTTGCTGGCATTTCCATGTTCACTTAGGAGGGGCTGAAAGATCTCTCCCCCGTTTGCCCTACATATTTTTTTAACATATCCCAGGGAAAAAGGGGTTGAACGCCGCCCCCTGTGGTGAGGTGGGGACTTGGCTTTACGGAGGTCTTTAAAGGAGGATGTGGTGATGTGGGAACTTGGACTTTTCCTAGCAAAACTTACGGGGGGAGTCCCGGCAAATAACAAAACAGGGGCTTTTGATAATTTACCTGCTAGAAGCAGTTCATTGTTTCGGATCCAAGACAAAAAAAAAATCAAATCCCACGGGAAAATTTTATGGGCTGGAATGGGCACAACTCCCTCTTTAAAAATTAGACAAACGGTTAAAAGCCTCGCTAATCCCGACACCCTAGAACATAATATGACCGGACAGTATGTTTTAAATAAATGACCCACTGACAGATCAATCGACTGGTCCAAACCCCACTGGTCCGAACCCTTGAGGTCCAAACCCCCGATGGTCCGAACCTTGACTGGTTTTTTAAAAGATTTGTTTGGGCAATAAAACGACTGTAAAAGGGTGGGGGTTTTGGGCCCTTATCAAAACAAACAATAAATATAAATCAGGAATGTAACGGTAAGCTGTCCAATATACAAATACAGTTAGAAATAGGAATACAGATAGCTAGAGCTTCATTTAAGGAGGTTATTAATAGAATATTCAAGAGGTTGTTAGTAGAATTGCAGTAAATCAACCATTCAAATCATTATGAAGCTGTGTGTAGTCTGTGGTCAATCAAACAAACGGGCTTCCACATGGATAAATTGTCATTTTTGTGGAAATTGGTGTCATGCCCCTTGTGCAGATATCCAAGAACTAGCTACAAGCAGTATTAAAACAGGGAAATGTTTTTGGGTATGCCCAAATGAGATGAATCTGTGGACTAAAATCACAAGGGTATTAAAAGAGGATAACATCAAAGCTGCTTTCATAGAAAACCTGGAAGCTTTCTACAACAGATGGGAACATAAAAAGTCTGGGCTGAATGTTACTGCCCTTGATACTGGCCATGTAGTCAGAAACATGTAGTCAGGCTGGAGGTGATGTCCTGGTAGTCAGTAAATGTGGGGCTGATAGTGCTGTCCTGGGAGACAGTAATGGTGAAGCTGGAGGTGCTGTCCTGGGAGACAGTAATGGTGAAGCTGGAGGTGCTGTCCTGGGAGACAGTAATGGTGAAGCTGGAGATGCTGTCCTGGGAGACAGTAATGGTGAAGCTGGAGATTTTGTCCAGGTAGTCGGGAATTATATGCAGGAAGGAATACATATAAATGACCTCATAGGGGACAGGAGCCTTAGTAGGGAAACAAGTGTAGTTCCAAAGATAAGGATTAAACACAATATTGCCCAAACAAGGAAAATACTCCACCAGGAAATAGCAAACAAGCGAGGACTCATCGCAGATACGTGTGGATATATTACCAAAAAAACTGGTGGGAGGCTCCATTGTCTGAGTGTAGGGAGGATAGAAATAAGAAGGTACATGCACCAAAAGGGAATACAGTGGTCACAGATACCCAAGGCAAAGCGGAAAAACCAAGCCTTGTGCAATACTATGCACTTGGTATCTGCAGGCATCCGGGAAATCTGAAAAACAGACGGGTCGGTTGCTAACTATGGACCACCCTAGAAAATTGCCATGCCCCATATGACAACAGGGAAAATGCAAACTCCCTTCCTGAAGCTTTTTCACCCTGCACTGTTGTACCTCTTCAGTACAGGAAAAGGACTGTGCTATAACTTAAATTTGCCAGGCACACCATCTAAAAGGGGCCAAAAAAGATGCAAAACATCCAGGCCATGGGAAAAACCTGGGTAGCCCAGACCACTCAAGAGGGAGAGGTTTTTTAGTGGCCAGGAAGGAAAAAAAATCTGGCAGAAATGGCAGGAAATCGTACTCCAAAATCCAGTCATTCCTGGAGTGGAACCACAGTCGCTGGCCTCCACTCCAAACCAAACAGATACTGATACTAATGGAGGAAAAAAAATCCCCCCCAGTCACACTACAATACCACCAGTACCGATGACATTTTCTTGCAAATATACAGGGTCTAAAGCAGCAACAAACAACTAATTACTTTCATTGTGGACTGCTTGCAGAAGGCAAAGGCAATGTTGCGAGCTTTCTCTGATGACCCACATAAAAGGTCACTTGGACAACGAAAATAGGGATCCCAGGTTACAACTATACAGGTGTGACAGAGTGACAGGCCAAAAGGGGGGGGGGAGTTGGGGTTGGCCTGTACATTGCAGAGTCAACCTTGTCTTGCACAGAACTACTTAATGCCTAAATGATTGTAGGTGGAAGTTTAGACAGAAAGGTCGATGGAAAATCCAAAACCTAGTCATTGTGGGTAGGTTAACTAGCCTCCGGATGAACTTCCCAGGGCAATTCAGGAACAGTGTTTAAAATTGGACCACTGTCTGGAAAATCTATCCCGCTCCCTGCGCCCCAATCATCCTGCTCCTGGGGGGGGGTTTCAACTTAACGGCACCTAAAATGGAGGAATATAGCAAATAATATTGTTGCAGTAATAACCCCAGGAGGCAGCTCTGATGAAAACTCACACTCACACGAGCTTTTAAATCTTGCACAAAATTTAAATTTAAACCAGCAAATAATAGAGCACTAGACTGGAGAATACACTAGACCTCATATTCACTAACATGATATCTGAAAAGAAATGTCACCTTTCCCAAAACAATAACTCAGATCCAACATAATGAGGTTCAGACATGTATGCGGGGAGCCCCAGCCTATCGAAGGGGTTCTTAAATGGAGATACACAGGTTGAAAGAACACACTTGTAGGATTTAGTAATTTTGTTCAGACTGAGATGGAGATGGAGCCACATTACCTAGCTGTTTACGCCTAACGTCCTGCCGCTGAGTGAGGCGGGACAAAGGATCACTGCCCATGTGTATCCCCATGACGTCATTTCCAAGCAAAAGGCCTACGAGGGATCTCGTGTCTAAAGCACATGAGGATACTAAAAATGCATGCTATATAATACAGGAATACGGGATCGCAACTAGCTGCAGCTCTCATGTACTTGTCGTCCCGACATACACTACTATCTATGGCTAAAAAGGCAGGCGGATCTGGGCTGCTATAAAATACAAATTCTAATATTTTAGAACTATTGATGGTACATAAGGACATTACATAAGGGTGTTACATAATGCATTAAAAACTATAGAAAAATTTTCATTATACAAATATGGAGGAATTGATCGATCGATCTTATTTGCACTCTAACGGATTCTGAGGAGAATAAAAATACAAAAAGTGTTAACAAAAAAGCAATTCGGTGCACAAAACTAGACTGTTAATTCCAGAATACGGAGGAACGGAACACGAAAATTTCGACAAACTGATCAGCTAATAATAAACACACAGTTGACACTTTCATTCATCTCGGACATCTAATTATACAGGCTGTTTAACTTAAAACCCAATTCTGCGAGGGTAAGGTTTACTTATGCAGAATGGTTATCATCTCTGGGGGGATTGAATTCCTCTGCAATGGCTAACACATGCCTTGACTGAGAGAGTTTCTGAACGAGTATCTACAAAAGATACAACTACAATCACTAGTGACGTGGAATTACTAACTCGCTGCTAGGAGTACTCAACTCGACTATTCGATACAGAAATTTCCCTTGGCTCATTACAAAGTCACAATGGATGCTGGTGGCTTCACAGTAAGAATAAGATCTTCCTGGAGCAGGAAATCGAATCACACCAGAACCCCAAGGGATCGGTTTTTTGGGCCTTTTTGACATCCTAAACAGCAAATGGAGGATCTGCAGTAACTTACACTAAGTGTCGCGATAAAGCATCTGCGACTACTTTGACTTGCCAGGTAAATTTTCAAAAGTGGGATTGAACTCTTGGATAGTCAAGGTCCATCTGGCAAAACCTTCCAGTAGGCTTTTTGTTCTGGAATAAAGGTAACAGTTCTTCCTTACTGGAGGAATGAACAAACTCGGTGACTCCCCCGGTTGAAAAAAATTAACGCTATAACACGCAATATGACCCAAGGGAGAACGAATCTACTATCTCAACTGCAAGCACAGGAAAAAAGAAATGAACACGGTGAACAATGCTGATATTCAATCTGAGTCGCACACAGTACACGAGGTATCAGCTATAAAGAAACTACACTTACAAACGTTAACATGTGAAAGTTACTCGAGAAATAACTTCTTACAATGCACTGATTACTGTCAACTAGGATGGGTCCCATCTGGAAATCAACAACAGACACTCTAGTGAGAACACTAGCTGTAACAGAGACGTCTTTTCTGCAGACAGCATGTCACATCAAAAAGAGATGGCATTACTATTTGCAATTTAATCGTTATCTGAAAAGGGCATCCCCTGTGGAGAAAACTACTACTCAAAACTAGCAGTCATTGCAGGGATAGGCTGTGCACTCAAGGCAGTCTGAGTGTCCCCGGACACTTGAGCAACGGAACACTATCCTGCAAGTCTGAAGGTAATAGGTGGAACACGATGGGAGTGACAGAATTACTAGTGCCTGACCGCTCGGCACGTTAATAAGTAATTCACGGATCATAGGAACTTAATCTTGAACTTCCATTTCGCAGCACTTTAAAAAATCTCAGATACAAGCTGTGAGAAAAAACCCACTTTGCTCAAGGGCTAGGTATTGTCTTTCAGTCAGTAAGGGAATGTTGGTACTGTGGACTGATTCATATTGACTTTGACTGGAATGATACACTAAGTGAACATTCAAAAATGACTGGGACATCTTCTCAGTGAAAATACTGAAGGGCATAAGTCAAGAAAAGTGGAGAGAATGACCCCAATAGCTTAAAGGGAAAAGAAAATGCTTAACTATTCTGCATAAGTAATTAAAAATTAAACAAGTTACACAGTAAGCAAAGAACTCACACAAGAAGAATATGCAACTTAGCAAACACTGAAAATCAAGAGAGCTTGTACTTTGCTCAAATCTAATATGCTCAACTTTTACTTTAAATTAAAATAAATGGCACAGTGAGTTGTCTTTACTTTCAATGCAACAAGGAAAATACACAATAAAAAAATAAAATGGATCAATAAACTTGTGCAAAAATTAAAACAAACACACAATTCACTGAAATTAAATTAAAAATGACAGACAGAATAAAATACTATGCACAGAACAGAGCATAAAAAACTGCACTGTAAGAAACTGTATTGCAAACCCACTGCATAAAATTTTCTGCAAAAAAAAACTTTAATAGCAACAAAATATTTGCACAAGAATTATTGCAAAATGAGTCTGTGTGCAATAATTAAAATTATAACACACAAGAAAAGAAATATATCAAGGAATGAACACTTTAACTCTTAACTGCACTTAAACAACAAGCAAAAGAACAATTTACTTTAAAAGGAGAACTTAAAAATTGCACTAAGAGTGAATTTGTTCAATAAAATATGAAAAAAAATAATAGGTGCTAAAACACACAACAAAAAGAAATACAACACTTACCAGTGATGCAGAGCACAAAACATCAACATAAACTCAGTACTAGAATTTTTCTTGCAATGAAACATGTGTAAAAAAATTTTGTAAATATGAGCTCTTGCTGGTCTTTTAAAAAATGGCACTATTGTCTGTGGAAATAAGACAAATTAGACCCTGGCTTAAATGGAAAGAAAAATGAACACAAGAATGTTCAACACACAGGGAACAAAAAAAAATTACACAAATGCTGGGAAGAAAAAATAACAGAAAACCCCTGAGTTGTGATGCAGAATATGAGGTGAAAAAGTTACTGAGTTAATACACTGGAATTCTGAAGTTTAAACACAAGTTCTATAATGCTCAAAAATGTTGCACACACAACAAGGGAAACACTAAGTACTTACTTCAAGTGTATAAAAAGATACACAACACAACAGATATAAAATAATGCACGAAAATTAACACTGAATTAAGGAGATTAAAAGAAATTTATGCAATCAGTACATGATAAACACTGAGTCTGATCAAGAGTCACTGAATGTCACTAAGAGAAAAATTCACTGGGAACACAAAAGAAATGTCTCAACACTCGCAAATGTCTAAAAAAAAAAAAAATTTATTATAGCTGTAACACTTGAAAAAAGAGATTGAGGGATTGTTTATATCGTCTTGCTGCTGTCCTCTGCACAGATGATCGTAGAAAATTTCGCTTAAAACGGCGAAGAGACAAACACAGGAGGCTTATAAAAAAGGCGCGCCACTCTCTAGCTCTTGACCCCCTATGGGTCCTTAAAATATGGTGCTACAACCCTTAGCAGTGCACCAAAACACTGATGAGGTAGGTGAGTTGTAATGGCCGACGTAGTTGGGTTTGGGGGGTAATGGCTGAGCGAGGCGTCTGAGACCGGCAATGGGGCGACACACGTGACGTGGTGGTTGGGCTTATGGGTTGAACGTCGTAAGCCTCACTGAGAAAACCCACACTGCCGCGAAGATAATTCTAAGCCGGCTGGCCCTTTGAAGAAAACCCCCGAAATACTACAACACCACAAGGATGACAAGGAGCACTCCAGAATGCTTGGAACTTGAATCACAAGCGATGAAGGCTACTCATGTGGCTTGCTTGAGTACTGGGGTAAGACACCTGGGTTAGTTTTCTAAGCTGGCTATCTTAACCCTTCACACAGAATGGCTTTTATAACTTACCACGATGAGCACAGCAGGGGTGGAAGCTGGGTTGGCAGGCAAAATAATTTGGGTGGAGTAGGCAGGCTGGACTGGACTCGGGTGTTCTGACTCCCCACCACAGACTGGAAGCTGGCTTATTTTGCAAACTCGGGTCAAACCCCCCGGAGTAATGCAAAAGAAGATAACCACTAATAAAGAGACTGACCAGTGAATAATGTAGAAACTGGTAGAGTAGCTGGCTTGAGGTAGCTGGATGGGGTGAACCCCCGGTAGGCCTACTGGTAACACGAAATGGGCCCTCTTGTGGTCGACAACTTTATCTCCAGAAATCGCTGTAATCGTCAGAATTACAGGCTCCCGCTGTCACCATTTATGTAAGGGTTCTTAAATGGAGATATCACAGGTTAAAGTAGACACACTTGTAGGGTGGGAGATATATTTTTCAGACTGAGATGGGAGATGGAGCCACGTTACCTAGCCTGTTTACGCCTAGACGGTCTGGCCCCTGAGTGAGGGCGGGACAAAGGGATCATGCCCATGTGTATGCCCATGACGTCACTCCAAGCCAAAGGCCTACGAGGGATCTCGTGTCTAAAGCACATGGAGGATACTAATATGCTATGCTATATATACAGGGAATACAGGGATCAGCAACTATGCTGACGGGCGACATAATGAGATAGTCACGAGGGGGCATTCACCAAATCAACTTCAATAACAAAAACATAAAAGTGGGACCAAGTAAACCAAGTCCTAACCGATATAAGCTGGGAAGATATACTAAGCAAAACAGACCCCAACTTATGCCTAGAACAGATTAACTTGGTGGCACTCGATGTATGCACAAGGCTTATTCCTCTAAGAAAAAGGAGGAGTAGATGTAAAATAGAAGAGACAGGCGCTCGCTTTACAGGCGAAAGGAAAAGAATAACAAAGCGGCTAAAAGAGGTCAATAAAATCGAAATGTGTAGGGAGACACTTGTCAGAGAAATAGCAAGCATCGAACTTAAGCCCAAAGGAATCTTATAGGAGTCAGGAATCGCGGGGAAGAACTAAAAGCCATAAATGAAATCGAAAGAAACCCAAAGTTTTTTTCTTTTCCTATGCCAAATCGAAGTCGAGAACAACGTCCAGTATTGGGCCCCTACTTAAACAAGAAAGGGTCCTACACAGATGACAGCAAGGAAATGAGTGAGCTACTCAAGTCCCAAAATGACTCAGTTTTTAGCAAGCCGCTAACCAGACTGAGAGTCGAAGATCAAAAAGAATTTTTCATGAGAGAGCCACAAAATCTGATTAACACAAGCCCATCTGATGTTATCCTGACCCAAATGACTTCGAACAGGCGATAAATGACATGCCCATGCACTCTGCCCCAGGGCCAGACTCATGGAACACCGTGTTCTCAAGAACTGCAAGAAGCCCCCATCACGAGCCTTTTCCATCCTATGGAGAGGGGGCATGGACACAGGGGTCGTCCCACAGTTACTAAAAAAAACAGACTAGTCCCACTCCCCAAAGGGGCAGTAAAAGCAACAGCAAAGAACTACAGACCAATAGCACTAACATCCCATATCATAAAAATCTTTTAAAGGGTCCTAAGAAGCAAGATCACCACCCATCTAGAAAACCCCTCAGTTACACAACCCAGGGGAACATGGGTTTAGAACAGTCGCTCCTGTCTTCTCAACTATTGGATTTACTACGACAAGTCCTAAATGCACTAGAAGACAAAAGAATGCAGATGTAATATATACAGACTTTGCAAAAGCCTTCGACAAGTGTGACCATGGCGTAATAGCGCACAAAATGCGTGCTAAAGGAATAACAGGAAAAGTCGGTCGATGGATCTATAATTTCCTCACTAAACAGAACACAGAGAGTAGTCGTCAACAGAGTAAAGTCCGAGGCAGCTACGGTGAAAAGCTCTGTTCCACAAGGCACAGTAATAGCTCCCATCTTGTTCCTCATCCTCATTTTCCGACATAGACAAGGATGTCAGCCACAGCACCGTGTCTTCCTTTGCAGATGACACCCGAATCTGCATGACAGTGTCTTCCATTGCAGACACTGCAAGGCTCCCTGCGGACATCAACCAAATCTTTCAGTGGGCTGCAGAAAACAATATGAAGTTCAACGATGAGAAATTTCAATTACTCAGATATGGTAAACACGAGGAAATTAAATCTTCATCAGAGTACAAAACAAATTCTGGGCCCCAAATAGAGCGAAACACCAACGTTCAAAGACCTGGGAGTGATTATGTCGGAGGATCTCACCCTTTAAGGACCATAACATTGTATCAATCGCATCTGCTAGAAAAATGACAGGATGGATAAAGAGAAACCCTTTAAAACTAGGGAGGGCCGGAAACCCCTGATGACACTCTTCAGGTCACTTGTTCATCTAGCTGGAAAATTGCTGCACACTAACAGCACCTTTCAAGGCAGGTGAAATTGCTGAAACCCAGAAAATGTACAGAGAACCTTCACGGCACGCTAAAAAAGGAGATAAAACACCTCAATTACTGGGAGCGCTTGAGGGTTTCCCAAAACCCGTATTCCCTGGAATGCAGGCGGGAGAGATACATGATTATATTTCACCTGGAAAATCCTAGAGGGACTAGTACCGAACTTGCACACGAAAATCACTCACTACGAAAGCAAAAGATTTGGCAGACGATGCAACATCCCCCCAATGAAAAAACAAAGGGGTGTCACTAGCACGTTAAGAGACCATACAATAAGTGTCAGGGGCCCGAGACTGTTCAACTGCCTCCCAGCATACATAAGGGGGATTACCAACAGACCCCTGGCAGTCTTCAAGCTGGCACTGGACAAGCACCTAAAGTCAGTTCCTGACCAGCCGGGCTGTGGCTCGTTCGTTGGTTTGCGTGCAGCCAGCAGCAACAGCCTGGTTGATCAGGCTCTGATCCACCAGGAGACCTGGTCACAGACCGGGCCGCGGGGGCGTTGACCCCCGGAACTCTCTCCAGGTAAACTCCAGGTAATATGCAACCGATTATAATGTAATTATACCCACGAGGAAAATGATAGGATGGATAACTAGAAATTTCAAAACAAGAGATGCCAGGCCAGAGATGATCCTCTTTAAGTCACTCGTTCCCTCTAGGCTGCAATATTGCTGTGCCACTGACACCACTTTTTTAAGGTGGGCGAAACTGCAGACCTAGAGAATATACAGAGAACTTTCACTGCTCGAGTAAGTCCAGTTAAACATCTAAATTACTGTGAATGTTTGAAGTTCCTTAACCTGTACTACCTGGGACAAAGTTCCTTGATCTGTACTACCTGGGACAAAGTTCCTTCCGACCTGTACACCCGGGACAAATTCCTTAACCTTACTACCGGGGAAAAATTCCTTGACCTGTACTACCTGGGCAAAGTTCCTTGACCTGACACCGGGGGAAAGTTTCCCTTGACCTGCACTACCTGGGACAAAGTTCCTTGACCTGTACTATGGGAAAATTCCCTTTTAACCTGTACTACCTGGGAAAAAAGTTTCCTTACCTGACTACCGGGGACAAATTCCTTAACCTTACTACCTGGACAAAGGTTCCTTCCCGTTACCTTTGGGAAAGCTAACTTACTACTGGGACAAAGATCCTTACCTGTACTACCTGGGACAAAGTTCCTTGACCCTGCACTACCGGGACAAAGTTCCTTGACCTGAATACCGGGGACAAAGTTCCTTGCCCTGACAAAACCTGGGACAAAGTCCTAACCCTATTACCTGGGAAAAAGGGTTCCTTGACCTGTTACCTGGGACAAAGTTCCTTAACCTGCCAAACCTGGGACAAGTTCCTTGACCTGTACTACCGGGAAAAGTTTCCTTAACCTGACCCCCCTGGGACAAAGTCTTGACCTGCACTAACTGGCCCAAATTTCCCTTGGGACCTGCACTACCTGGGCCCAAAGTTCCTGACCTGTACTACCTGGGACAAGACTTCCTACCTGACACCTGGGCCAAATTTCCCTTGATCCTCACCGGACAAAGCCGATGTACAGGGACAAGTCACCGAACCTGGGACAAAGCCTAACCGGGGACATGGGACAAATCCTAACCCTGTACTACCTGGGACAAAGTTCCTTAACTGTACTAACCGGGACAAAGTTCTTAACCTGTACACTGGGACAAAGTTCCTTACCTGCAATACCTGGACAAAGTTCTTAACCTGTATACCTGGGACAAATTCATACCTGACTCCCTGGGACAATTTTTCCTTGACCTTACAACCTGGACCAAAGTTCCTTGACCGGCACTACCTGGGACAAAGTTCCTGACCTGAATACCTGGGAAATTTCCCTTCCCTGTAACCTGGGACAAAGTTCCTTGACCTGCACTACCTGGGACAAAGTTCCTTGACCTGTACTACCTGGGACAAAGTTCCTTGACCTGCACTACCTGGGACAAAGTTCCTTGACCTGTACTACCTGGGACAAAGTTCCTTAACCTGCACTACCTGGGGAAAAAGTTCCTTACCTTACTACCTGGGACAAAGGGTTCCCTTTAAAACCTGTACTCCCTGGGACAAAAGTTCCTTGACCTCTACTACCGGGGACAAAGTTCCTTGCCCTGCACTCCCTGGGACA
This sequence comes from Cherax quadricarinatus, assembly GCF_026875155.1. Classification (NCBI taxonomy): domain Eukaryota; kingdom Metazoa; phylum Arthropoda; class Malacostraca; order Decapoda; family Parastacidae; genus Cherax; species Cherax quadricarinatus. Next base: position 22,789,356 of record NC_069492.1, read on the forward strand.
AAGTTCCTTGACCTGTACTACCTGGGACAAAGTTCCTTGACCTGTACTACCTGGGACAAAGTTCCTTGACCTGTACTACCTGGGACAAAGTTCCTTGACCTGTACTACCTGGGACAAAGTTCCTTGACCTGCACTACCTGGGACAAAGTTCCTTGACCTGTACTACCTGGGACAAAGTTCCTTGACCTGTACTACCTGGGACAAAGTTCCTTAACCTGTACTACCTGGGGACAAGTTCCTTGACCTGCACTACCGGGGACAAAGTTCCTTACCTCTAACTACCTGGGCCAAAGTTCCTTGACCTCACTACCTGGGACAAAGTTCCTTGCCTGCACTCCCTGGGACAAAGTTCCTTGACCTGCACTACCTGGGACAAATTTCCTTAAACCGGGACTACCGGGGAAACAAAGTTTCCTTGACCTGACTACCTGGGACAAAGTTCCTTGACCTGTACTACCTGGGACAAAGTTCCTTGACCTGCACTACCTGGGACAAAGTTCCTTGACCTGCACTACCTGGGACAAAGTTCCTTACCTCACTACCGGGGACAAAGTTCCTTGACCTGTACTACCTGGGAAAAAGTTCCTTGACTGCTCTACCTGGGACAAAGTTCCTTGCCCCTGCACTACCGGGGACAAAGTTCCTTGACCTGTACTACTGGACAAAGTTCCATACCTGCACTACCTGGGACAAAGTTCCTTGACCTGACTACCTGGGCCCAAAGTTCCTTGCCTGCACTACCTGGGACAAAGTTCCTTGACCTGTACTACCTGGGACAAAGTTCCTTGACCTGCACTACCTGGGACAAAGTTCCTTGACCTGTACTACCTGGGACAAAGTTCCTTGACCTGTACTACCTGGGACAAAGTTCCTTGCCCTGATACTGGACAAGTTCCTTGACCTTACTACCTGGGACAAAGTTCCTTGACCTGCACTACCTGGGACAAAGTTCCTTGACCTGACTACCTGGGGACAAATTTTCCTTGACCTGCACTACCTGGGGACAAAGTTCCTTGACCTGACTACCTGGGACAAAGTTCCTTGACCTGCACCTGGG
>NC_069492.1:22790912-22810421 GCF_026875155.1 Cherax quadricarinatus
TTTGGGAAAATTTTCCTCACTATTGGTAGTGGAGTCCTCTTGTTTGCTATTTCCTGCGGTATTTCTAGTTTGCAATATTGGTTTTATCTTATCTTTGACTACACTTGTTTCCCTACTATGGCTCCTGTCCCATGAGGTCATTTATATGTATTCCTTCCTGCGTATAATTCCCGACTACCTGGACAAAATTCCAGCTTCACCATTACTGTCCTCCCAGGACAGCATCTCCAGCTTCCCCATTACTGTCTCCCAGGACAGCATCTCCAGCTTCAGCATTACTGTCTCCCAGGACAGCACCTCCAGCTTCACCATTACTGTCTCCCAGGACAGCACCTCCACTTACCCCCCATTACTGTCCCCCCAGGACAGCACCTCCAGCTTCACCATTACTGTCTCCCAGGACAGCACTATCAGCCACCCATTTACTGACTACCAGGACATCATCTCCAGCCTTACAGTTTCTGACTACATGGCCAGTATCAAGGGCAGTACCATTCAGCCCAGACTATAATAAACATATAAAGTTAGTATAATAAAGTTTATGTTAGTGAGAGATGGTGTGCGGAGAGTCAAGTTAGCGCAGCATCACTATAATAAACATATAAAGTTAGTATAATAAAGTTTATGTTAGTGAGAGATGGTGTGCGGAGCGTCAAGTTAGCGCAGCATCACTATAATAAACAGTGTGTGGCAGCAGTGACGTCAGTATCATCATGTCCAGCAGTGATGGCGCACACTCGCTGAGGAGACACGCTCTCAAGTCTCCAAAGAAATCCAAAAAAGGCGATGATAGGAGCTCCAGATCGCCCAATCTAAGTGTCCACACCAAGAACTTCTACATAGCCTCCTATCCTGTAGTTTTAGTGTTCAATCTCCTTCGTTCAGTGCTATATCACATATTCCTATTATTGAAAACGTTGTTTCGAGCTGGCAGTTATTTAGCCCAGAGGACAGAAGCTCCAGTTGCAACAACCACTCTTATAACAGAGCTGGATAGTGTGGGGATAGGTGGAGGAGGGTCAGGACAGATAGAGGAAGGTATACAGGTAGACCTGTGTATACCAGATATGCCGCCCAAGACAGCAGGTAACCCGGGTCCAGGAGACCCGTTGTTGGCCAGACAGAAACATCATCATCGTAAAGCTTTTGAATATATCTCTAAGGCTCTTAAGATTGATGAGGAGAATGAAGGTAAGGCATTAGTAATTTATTGTTCTCATGTTACTGTTCACCTCTGTTGTTCCACTCACCTTGTACCACTCACTTCTTACCACTCACCTTGTACCACTCACTTCTTACCACTCACCTTGTACCACTCACTTCTTACCACTCACCTTGTACCACTCACTTCTTACCACTCACCTTTACCACTCACCTCTTAAACCCCTCACCCTACCTTTTACCACTCACTTCTTCCACCACCCTTTTACCACCACTTCTTACCACTCACCTTTACCACTCACTTCTTACCCACTCCCTTGTTTCCACTCACTTCTTACCACTCACCTTTTACCACTCACTTCTACCACTAACCCACACTTCTTACCACTACCTTTAACCACTTCTTATCATCACCCTTTTACCCCTCACTTCTTACCACTCACCTTTACCACTCACTTCTTACACTCACCTTGTACCAACCACTTCTTACCACTCACCTTGTACCACTCACTTTTTACCACTCACCTTGTACCACTCACTTCTTACCATACCTTGACCCCTCACCCTTTTACCACTCACTTTTTACCACTCACCTTGTACCACTCACTTCTTACCACTCACCTTGTACCACTCACCTTGTACCACTCACTTCTTACCACTCACCTTGTACCACTCACTTCTTACCACTCACCTTGTACCACTCACTTCTTACCACTCACCTTTACCACTTCTTATCACTCACCTTGTACCACTCACTTCTTTCCACTCACCTTATACCACTCACTTCTTACCACTCACCTTGTACCACTCACTTCTTACCACTCACCTTGTACCACTCACTTCTTACCACTCACCTTGTACCACTCACTTCTTACCACTCACCTTGTACCACTCACTTCTTACCACTCACCTTGTACATCACTCTTACCCCTACCTTTACCACTCACCTTGTACCACTCACTTCTTACCACTCACCTTATAAACCCCCTTGTACCATCACTCTTACCCCTCACCTTGTACCACTCACTTCTTACCACTCACCTTATACCACTCACCTTGTACCACTCACTTCTTTTTCACTCCCCCTTATACCACTCACCTTGTACCACTCACCTTTTACCACTCACCTTGTACCACTCACCTTGTACCACTCACTTCTTACCACTCACCTTATACCACTCACCTTGTACCACTCACTTCTTATCACTCACCTTGTACCACTCACCTTGTACCACTCACTTCTTACCACTCACCTTGTACCACTCACTTCTACCACTTACCTTGTACCACTCATTCTTACCATCACCTCTTACCACTCACCCCTTACCACTCACTTCTTACCACTCACCTTTTACCACCACTTTTACCCACCTTGTACCACTCACTTCTTACCACTCACCTTGTACCACTCACCTCTTACCACTCACCTCTTACCACTCACTTCTTACCACTCACCTTTTACCACTCACCTTGTACCACTCACTTCTTACCACTCACCTTGTACCACTCCCCTTCTTACCACTCCCTCTACACTCACTCTTACCACTCACTTTTTTACCACTCACCTCTTACACCCACCCCTTACCACTCACCCCTTACCACTCCTTCTTACCACTCACCTCTTACCCTCACCTCTACCCCTCGCCTCTTACCACTCACTTCTTACCACTCACCTTGTACCACTCACTTCTTACCACTCACCTTGTACCACTCACTTCTTACCACTCACCTCTTACCCCTACCTTGTACCATCACTTCTTTCACTCACTTCTCCACTCACTTCTTACCACTCACCTTGTACCACTCACTTCTTACCACTCACCTTGTACCACTCACTTCTTACCACTCACCTTGTACCACTCACCTCTTACCACTCACCTCTTACCACTCACTTCTTACCACTCACCTCTTACCACTCACTTCTTACCACTCACCTTGTACCACTCACTTCTTACCACTCACCTCTTACCACTCACTTCTTACCCCTCACCTTGTACCACTCACTTCTTACCACTCACCTCTTACCACTCACTTCTTACCACTCACTTCTTACCACTCACCTCTTACCACTCACTTCTTACCACTCACCTTGTACCACTCACCTTGTACCACTCACTTCTTACCACTCACCTCTTACCACTCACTTCTTACCGCTCACTTCTTACCACTCACCTTTTACCACTCACCTCTTACCACTCACCTCTTACACTCACCTCTTACATCCTTCTTACCACTCACCTCTTACCACTCACTTCTTACCACTCACCTCTTACCACTCACCTCTTACCACTCACTTTTTACCACTCACCTCTTACCACTCACTTCTTACACTCACCTTGTACATCACTTCTTCCACTCACCTCTTACCACTCACTTTTACCGCTCACCTCTTACCACTCACTTCTTACACTCCCTCTTACCACTCACTTCTTACCACTCACCTCTTACCACTCACTTTACCCCTCACCTTGTACCACTCACCTCTTAACACTCACCTCTTACCCCTCACTTTACCACTCACCTCTTACCACTCACCTCTTACCACTCACTTCTTACCACTCACCTTGTACCACTTCCCCTTCTTAACACTCACCTTGTACCACTCACTTCTTACCACTCACCTTGACCACTAACCTCTTACCACTCACCTTGTACCACTCACCTCTTACCACTCACCCTTACCACTCACCCTTTTACCACTCACCTTGTAACCACTCCCTCTTACCACTCACCTTCTTTCCACTCCCCCTGTACCACTCACCTCTTACCACTCACCTCTTACCACCACCTCTTATCACTCACCTTTTTACCACTCACCTCTTACCACTCACCTCTTACCACTCACTTCTTACCACTCACTCTTACCACCACCTCTTACCACTCACCCTCTTACCACCCCTCTATCCCCTTTCCCCTTTTACCACTCACCTTTACCACTCACTTCTTACCACTCACCTTGTACCACTCACTTCTTTAACACTCACCTTGTACCACTCACTTCTTACCACCACCTTTACCACTCACTTCTTAACACTCACCTTGTACCACTCACCTCTTACCACTCACTTCTTACCACTCACCTTGACCCCTCACCCCTTACCACTCACCTCTTACCACTCACCTTTATCACTCACCTCTTACCACTCACCTCTTACCACTCACCTCTTACACTCACTTCTACCACTCACTCTTACCACTCACCTCTTACCACTCACTTCTTACCACTCACCCTTTTTACCACTCACCTCTTACCCCTCACCTCTTACCCCTCACCTCTTACCACTCACCTCTTATCACTCACCCTTTTACCCCTCACCCCTTACCACTCACTTCTTACACCACCTCTTACCCCTCACTTACCACTCACCTCTTACCACTCACCTCTTACCATCACCTCTTACCACTCACCTTTACCACTCACCTCTTATCACTCCCTCTTACACTCACCTTGTACCACTCACCTCTTACCACTCACCTCTTACCACTCACCTCTTACCACTCACTTCTTACCACTCACCTCTTACCACTCACCTCTTACCACTCACCTCTTACCACTCACCTCTTACCACTCACCTCTACCACTCACCTCTTACCTCACCCCTACCATCCCTCTACCACTCACCTCTTACCACTCACCTCTTACTGCTCACCTCGTACCACTCACCTCTTACCACTCACCTCTTACCACTCACCTTGTACCACTCACCTTGTACCACTCACCTTCTACCACTCACCTTGTACCACTCACCTTGTACCACTCACCTCTTACCACTCACCTCTTACCACTCACCTCTTACCACTCACCTTGTACCACTCACCTCTTACCACTCACCTCTTACCCCCTCACCCTTACCATCCCTCTTACCACTCACCTCTTACCACTCACCTCTTACCACTCACCTCTTACCACTCACCTCTTACCACTCACCTCTTACCACTCACCTCTTACCACTCACCTCTTACCGCTCACCTCTTACCAAATCACCTCTTACCACTCACCTCTTACCACTCACCTCTTACCACTCACCTCTTACCACTCACCTCTTACCACTCACCTCTTACCACTCACCTCTTACCACTCACCTCTTACCACTCACCCCTTACCACTCACTCACTCCTCTACCCCTACCACTCCCTCTTACCACTCACCTCTTACCACTCACCTCTTACCACTCACCTCTTACCACTCACCTCTTACCACTCACCTCTTACCACTCACCTCTTACCACTCACCTCTTACCCTCACCTCTTACCCCTCACCCTTACCACTCACCTCTTACCCCTCACTCTTACCACTCACCTCGTACCACTCACCTCTTACCACTCACCTCTTACCGCTCACCTCTTACCACTCACCTTGTACCACTCACCTTGTACCACTCACCTCTTACCACTCACCTTGTACCACTCACCTTGTACCACTCACCTTGTACCACTCACCTTTACCACTCACCCTTAAACCGGGCCCCCTCTTCCACTCACCTCTTTCCACTCACCCCTTACCACTCCCTTTCCACTCACCTGTACCACTCACCTCTTACCACTCACCTTGTACCACTCACCTTGTACCACCACCTTTACCACTCACCACCCCCTTACCACTCACCTCTTACCACTCACCCTTGACCCTCACCCTTAAATCTTACCACTCACCTCTACCACTCACCTCTTACCAATCACCTCGTACCACTCACCTGTACCACTCACCCGTACCACTCACCTCGTACCCAAATCCCTTGTACCACCCCTTGTACCACTCACCTGTACCACTCACCTCTTTTCCACTCAACCTCTTACACTCACCTCTTTCCACTCACCTCTTACCACTCACCTCTTACCACTCACCTTGTAACCCCTCACTGTTTCCAACCCCCACCCGTACCACCACGGGCTTTCCAAAATGACCTTGACCAAAACACTTTTAATTTGTAGGCGCCATTTAACACAACCTTAAAATCGAACGGGACGGTAAGCTGTTCCAATATACAAAAGATTAAACGAAAAAAAAATGTAAGCTCTTAGTAACATAAATTTCAAGAGGTTTGTAAATTAGTAAACAACCATTCCACATCCTTATGAACTTTTGTACTGGTCATCAAACAAACGGCTTCCACATGATAAATTGACATTTTTAAATGGTGCACGCTCCTTTTGCAATACCCAAACAGCTCAACATATTAAAACGAATTTTTTTGGTACCCCAATGAAAAACTGTACTAAAATCACAAGGTTTAAAAGAGGACTACCATCAAAAGCTTTCATAAAAACCTGGCTTTCTACAACCCAATGGAACATAAAAAGTCTGGGCTGAAGGGACTGCCCTTGATAAGCCATGTAGTCACAACTGTAAGGCTGGAGTGATGTCTGGAGTCAGTAAATGTGGGGCTGATAGTGCTGTCCTGGGAGACAGTAATGGTGAAACTGGAGGTGCTGTCCTGGGAGACAGAAATGGTGAAGCTGGAGATACTGTCCTGGGAGACAGTAATGGTGAAGCTGGAGATTTTGTCCAGGTAGTCGGGAATTATACGCAGGAAGGAATACATATAAATGACCTCATAGAAGACAGGAGCCATAGTAGGGAAACAAGTGTAGTCAAAGATAAGATAAAACCAATATTGCAAACAAGAAATACCGCAGGAAATAGCAAACAAGAGGACTCCAATAGCAATAGTGAGGATAAATTACCAAAAACAACTGGTGGGAGCTCCATTGTTGGTGCTAGGGAGGATAGGAATAAGACAGGGAAACATGCACCAACAGGGAATACAGTCACAGAAACCCAAGGCAAACGGAAACCAAGCCTGTGCACATACTATGCACTTGGTATCTGCTGGCATGGGAAATCTGGAAAAACAGATGGGACATGCAACTATGACCACCCTAGAAAATGTCATGTCCATATGACAACAGGAAAATGCAAACTCCCTTCCTGTAAGCTTTTTCACCCTGAAATGTGTACCTCTTCAGTACAGGAAAGACTGTGCTATAACTTAAATTGCCAGGCATACCATCTAAAGGGGACAAAAAGATACAAAACATCCAGGCCATGGGAAAACCTGGGTAGCCACAGACACTCAAGAGGGAGAGGTTTTTTAGTGCCAGGAAGGAAAAAAAACTGGCAGGAAAGGCAGAAATCGTAAAACCAAACCCATCTTCCGGGAGTGGAACACAGTCGAGGCCTCCACTCCAAACCAACAGATACAGATACAATCCCGGGAAAAAAAATCCCCCCCCATACCAACAATACCACCAGTCCGTAACATTCTTTTGCAAATTACGGGGTCTAAACCCAGCAACAAACAACAAAATACCTTTCATCCGGGACTGCTTCAGAGGCAAAGGCAATGTTCGCGGCTTTCCGAGCCCCACATAAAGGATCATTTGGGAAAAAGAAATAGGGATCCCAGGTTAAAACCCTATACAGATGTGACAGAGTGAACGGCAAAAGGGGGGGGTTGGCCTGTACATTGCAGAGTCACTTTTTTCCAAACTGCTTAATGCCCAAATGACGTAGTGGAAGTTTTAGCAGTAAAGGTGAAACCCAAAAACCAGTATTGGGGTATCTACAACCTCCGGAGCAACTTCCCACAATTCCAGAACACGTTAAAATTGCCACTGCTGGAAAATTTTCCCACTCCTGCCCCAAAACATCTGCCCGGGGGGATTCAACTTAAGCCCCAAAAATGGAGGAATATGCAAATAATATTGTTGCAGAAATAACACCGGGGGCAGCTCTGAGAAACTCACACCCCACACGAGCTTTTAAATCTCTGCAAAAAATTTCAATTTAAACCAGCAAATAATAGAGCCTACTAGACTGGAGAATACACTAACCTCATATTCACTAAAAATATATTTTATAGAAATGCACCATAAAAAAACAATATACCAGACAAAACATAATTGAGGTTCAGACATTATCGTGGAGCCCCAACCGACAAAATGAGACAAACACGGGGAGCATTCACCAAATTCAACTCAATAACAAAAACATAAAGTGGGCCCCATAAACCAAGTCCTAACCGATATAAGCTGGGAAATATACTAAGCAACACAGACCCAAACTTATCCTAAACAATTAACCGTGGCACCGATGTAGACAAGGCTTTTTCCTCTAAGAAAAAGGAGGAGTAGATGTAAAATAGAAAGAGACAGGCCTCCCTTTACGGGCGAGGGAAAAGAATAACAAGCGGCTAAAAGGGTCAATATATCTGAAATGCGCAGGAGACACTGGCAGAGAATAGCAAGCTCGAACTTAACTAAAAAACCCTTTTAGGAGTCGGGAATCGCGGGAAGAACTAAAACCAAAATAAATCGAAAGAAACCCCAAAGATTTTTTCTCCTATGCCAAATCAAAATCGAAACAACGTCCAGTATTGGGCCCCTACTTAAAAAAATGGTCCTACACAGATGACACAAGGAAATGATGAGCTACTAAAGCCCCAATAAACCGTTTTTAGAAGCCGCTAACCAACGAGAGTCGAAGATCAAAATGAATTTTTTATGAAGAGCCCAAAATTTGTTTAAAACACAAGCCTATCCGATGTTATCCTGACCCAAATGACTTCGAACAGGCATAAATGACATGCCATCACTCCCCCAAAAAGGCCAGACCATGGAACTCTGTGTTCATAAGAACTGCAAAAAGCCCCTACAAGCCTTTTTCCATCCTATGGAGGGGGACAGGGACACGGGGGTCGCCCACAGTTACTAAAAAAAACAGACATAGCCCCACTCCACAAAGGGGGCAGTAAAGCAAAGCAAAGAACTCAGACCAATACACTAACATCCCATATCATAAAAATCTTTGAAAGGGCCCTAAGAAGCAAGATCACCACCATCAGAAACCCACAGTTACACAACCCGGGGCAACAGGGGTTTAGAACAGGTCGCTCCTGTCTGTCCCAACTTTTGGACCACTACGACAAGTCCAAAATGCACTAGAAAAAAAAGAAGCAGATGAAATATAAAGACTTTGCAAAAAAGCCTTCGACAATGTGCCCATGGCTAATAGCGCCCCAAAAGCGTGCTAAAGGAATAACGGGAAAATCGGTCGATGGATCTAAATTTCCTCACTAAAAAAACCAGAGAGTAGCCCCGAAACAGAGTAAAGCCGGGGCAGCTACGGTAAAAAGCTCTGTTCCACAAGGCACTACTCCTCCCATCTTGTTCCTCATCCTTATATCCGACATAGAAAAGGGATGTCAGCCACACACCGGTCTTCCTTTGCAGATGACACCCGAATCTGCATGACAGGTCTTCCATTCAACACTGCAAACTCCAGGCAACATAAACCAAATCTTTCAGTGGGCGCAGAAAAAAAATAGAATTCAACGATAGAAATTTCAATTATCAATATGGAAACATGAGGAAATTAAAAACGTCATCAAGTACAAAAAAAATTCTGGCCACAAAATAGAGCGAAAAAAAACCAAAAGTCAAAGCCGGGAGTACTGTCGGAGATCTCACCTTTAAGGACCTAACATTTTATCAACGCATCTGCAGAAAAATAAAGGATGGATAATAGAACCTTTAAAAATAGGGAGGCCAAGCCCATATAAAAACTCTTCAGGCACTTGTTCATCTAGGCTGGGAAAATTGCTGCACACTAAAACACCTTCAAGGCAGGGGAATTTCCGACCTAGAAAAATTTCAAGAACTTTCACGGCACGCATAACGGGATAAAAAACCCCAATTTTTGGGAGCCTTGAGGTTCCTAAAAATGTATTCCCTGGAACGCAGGAGGGAGAGATACATATTAATACACCTGGGAAAAACCTAGAGGACAGTACCCCAACTTGCACACGAAAACACTCATTTCGAAAGCAAAAGACTTGGGAGAGAGCACCACCCCCCCAAAGAAAAGCAGGGGGGTCACTACAGTTTTAAAAACCATACAATAAGTGTCAGGGGGCCCCAGACGTTTAACTGCCTCCCACACACATAAGGGGGATTACCAACAACCCCGGCGTCTTCAAAACTGGCACTGGACAAGCACCTAAAGTAGTTTCCGGGTCAGCCGGGTGTACTCGATGTTGTTTCGTGCAGCCAGCAGCAACAGCCTGGGTTTATCAGGCTGTGATCCACCCAAAGGGCCCGGTCCAACCGGGCCGCGGGGGCGTGACCCCCGAAATCTCTCCAGGTAAACTCCAGGTAACTCACCTCTTACCACTCACCTCTTACCACTCACCTTTTACCCCTCACCTCTTACCACTCACCCCCTTACCCTCACCTTGTACCACTCACCTACCACTCTTCCTTCTTACTATTCCTCAATATGTCGTGCCAAAATAGGTAAAAAAGGGAGGTGCAAGAACCATTTAAAATTAATTTCCCTTTTTAAATTTTCTCTTATACATTTTTAAAAGGGACAGTCCCTACCTAGGGATAAATTAATTCTTCCCGAAGGCTGTTTAGGGGGAACAGAATGAATTGTTCCCATGAGGGTAAGTAAAAATTTGATTTAATCCCTTTTAGACCCCCAAAAAACACTTTCAAAACACTTAATAAATACCTTACATAATTTTTCAGTTTTTAGTGTTCGTACCCTGAGGGACCACTGTATATAATTTTTTTAAATTTATGTTAAAGTAAAAATTAAAGATTTTGTACCAAAAAAACCTTAGAAAACTTACCCGACCTTTTTATAACAAGCACAACTTTAAATTTAAACCCCAACCCAAATAAATATATTTTGTACAAGTTTACAATTTTACAATAAAAATTTTTGCATACACGAATAATTTTTCTTGCCGTACAGTGGGCCCCCCCCATAAAGAAAATTAACCGTTTATGGAGCTCATTGTTAGCGAAATTACGTTATGTAATGAATTTTCCCCATAAGAAATAAGGAAAACAAATTAATCCGTGCAAAAACCCAAATATGAAAAAAAAATTTTACCACATGAAAAATACATTTTCCTACACACAAAGAGAAGGATACATCCACAATAGTAGAGTAGTACATGCACAGTATATATTGTGCATGTACTACTCTACTAAATGAAGAATAAATGACACTTACCTTTATTGAAGATGCAGCAATGACTGATGAGACACTGTGTCCTGGGAGTGCCTTTTCCTCCTGAGTACTGTAGGTCCTGTTTGGCATTTTCTTCCAGAACAGGCCTTATCACACTGTGTATGCCACTACAATTCTTAAATCTCTCAAACCAACCTTTGCTGGCTTTAAATTCACCAATATGAGCACTAGTTCCAGGCATTATTCCCTGTTCACCTGGGTGTTAGTCGACTGGTGTGGGTTGCATCCTGGAAGACAAGATTAAGAACCCCAATGGAAATAAGTTAAGACAGTCTTTGATGACACTGACTTTTTTGGGTTATCCTGGGTGGCTAACCCTCTTGGGTTAATTGTTTCTTGGTATTCTCAAGAAGCCACACCAACAACGGTGCTACAGCAGCAGCAGCAGCAGCAGCTGACAGTGCTACAGCAGCAGCAGCAGCAGCAGCTGACAGTGCTACAGCAGCAGCAGCAGCAGCTAACAGTGCTACAGCAGCAGCTGACAGTGCTACAGCAGCAGCAGACGGTGCTACAGCAGCAGCAGATGGTACTACAGCAGCAGCAGCTGATGGTGGTACAGCAGCAGCAGCAGCAGACGGTGCTACAGCAGCACAGCAGCAGCAGCTGACAGTGGTACAGCAGCAGCAGCAGCTGACAGTGCTACAGCAGCAGCAGCAGCAGCAGCTAACAGTGCTACAGCAGCAGCTGACTGCTACAGCAGCAGCAGACAGTGCTACAGCAGCAGCAGACGGTACTACAGCAGCAGCAGCAGCTGACGGTGCTACAGCAGCAGCAGCAGCTGACATGCTACGGCAGCAGCAGACGGTGCTACAGCAGCAGCAGACGGTACTACAGCAGCAGCAGCAGCTGACGGTGCTACAGCAGCAGCAGCAGCTGACAGTGCTACAGCAGCAGCAGACGGTGCTACAGCAGCAGTAGACGGTACTACAGCAGCAGCAGCAGCAGCAGCAGCAGCTGACGGTGGTACAGCAGCAGCAGCAGACAGTGCTACAGCAGCAGCAGCAGCTGACAGTGCTACAGCAGCAGCAGCATCAGCAGTTGACCATGGTACCACAGTATTTCGATAATATTTCTCACCCTTTTTACCACAGGGTTGACACTAGAAGCTTTCTTGGGGCCCATGGTCACTTATTTTGCAGATAAAATCACCAAAAACGCTGTAATAATACGAAATGTTCCGATTGTATGCTTGGATGTTACCGCGGAGGCTGGCTTGTAAACAATGCCACCGGCGGAACATGTGAGGCTGGCTCAGGCTGCACATTAGACGCGTCTCGGACGAATAGCGTTGAGCGGGTTTTTTAGCGGTATGCGAGGCAAAATCTTAGCAATAAAAATGTATCGGTATGCGGATTTAACGTTATGTGATGACAACGGTATGCGGGGGTCCACTATATTTGGCAAAAAGAGAATTGCTGTTTAAGCCAAAATCTCAAGTTTTACCTATTCAGCATGACGTTCATTGGAACCCCCGGCTTACGTCTTTAATCCGTTCCAGAAGGTCGGCCCAAAACCGATTTGTACGAAAACTGAAGTAATATTTCCCATAAGAAATAATGTAAATCTAATTAATCTGTTCCAGACACCCAAAAATATTAACAAAAAATAAATTTTATAGAGAATAATTATAGTTTTACACACAGAAAACAATGAGAAATAAATATAAATGACTAATGAAATGGATAAATGAACATTTAACATCACTTTTACCTTTATTGAAGACTCTTGTTGGTGTATGGAAGATGATGAGGAAGGAAGAGGGAGGAGAGGATATTGTTTGGTAAGAGAATCAATCTCCATAAGGACTTAAGGCATGAAAGCCTTGTCTGGGGGTTACTTCCCTTCTTTGTCTTTTGGTGGCACTAGGACCAGCTAGAGAGTCATTGGACCCCTGTTGCACAAAAAATCTGTCCAAAGAGGCCTGTTTCTGGCATCTCTTTAAGATTTGCTTAAAATGGGACATGGCATTGTCATTGAACATGTTGCTGACACGGCTGGCAACAGGTTTGTTAGGGTGATATTTCTCCACAAAACTTTGCACCTCGCTCCACTTTGCACAAATGTCCTTAATCAGTAAAGAAGGCACATTCTCCTCTCTCTCTTCCTCCTCCTCTGAAGCAGTTTCCTCAGCTAAGGTCTGTTGCTGTTCCAGATGAAGGTCTTGCAGCTCTTCAATGGTTAGCTCTTCCCTGTGGTCATCCACTAACTCTTCCACATCCTGGCCATTCACCTCCATCCCCATGGACATCCCCAAAGACACAATAGATTCCACAACAGGTGTAGGGTTGTCAGGGTCAGCCTCAAACCCTTCAAAATCCTTCTGGCACTTGGAACTTTCTTTAGCCCCATGGTGGCTTATTTAGCAGTTGCAAGCAGGGCTGGATTACCACATAGGCAAACTAGGCATTTGCCTAGGGCCCCGCGCATTTGGGGGCCCCGCGGTCCAAGGGGTTCAGGGGCTCATCCAAGACTGCGCACATGGTGCAAGTGCAAAGGGGTCCCTACCTAAAAAGTTCAATTGTTTGGAGAGTAAAATTGATTTTTAAAAATTAATCAAAACAAAAATAAATAATGAAATAAAATAAAATAAAAATAAATAAACCTAACCATAGATGGCAACACTCAACACGCCTTTGTTTACATCAGAACAGCTGTGTTTTCCCACTAATGGGTGAGTATGGGAGATTCCTCTCCAATTTTCTGTAGTAATTACACGTTATCTAGACTTGTACTGTGACAAATTAACTGAAGAAATGTAAGACAGCTACATACTTCGTCATTCTGGATTCACTGATTACAGAATTGGTGAAAAGAAAAGAAATCTACCAGAATCTCAATGACAAGTTTGGATTTCTGTTCAAAATTACTACTATGCCAGATGCAGAATTGAGAGAAGCTGCATTAAAGTTGCAACAACACCTTTCAGCAGATGTTCAGGACACATTTGTTGAAGAAATAGTTCATTTTTCTGGGTATATGAATCAGATTAAAGCTCCACCTGAAAAATGTGCACCCTCAGCTGCTTTGAAACATTTAAGAAATGCAGGTATCTCAGAAACCTTCCCTAATGTTGACATAGTGTATCGCCTTTACCTAACACTTCCAGCTACTAACTGTGAAGGAGAACGTTCATTTTCTGTTTTGAAAAGAGTGAAAAACCAGCTCCGTTCAACAATGAGCCAAGACAAATTGTGTAACCTAGCCTTGTTGACCATTGAGTCTGATCTAACAAGAAATATTGATTTTCAGAATATAATTGATGATTTTGCCAATATGAAATCCAGAAAACAGTTTATTTAAGAAGTGCCTGTGAATATAAACAATTCTTTACTTTCTTGAGTTTATATGATTAGATAGTCTTACGCATGATGCAATGATAACAATAATGGTCAGTGATTTATAAAGGGAATAATAGTGCTGTAGTGGTTATGCTGAATATATAATAGGTACATGATGTCACTACTTTAATAGCCTAATCTAGTAATACTATGCTGTCTTGAGTTTATTCTCTTTAAAATGCATGATTTAACAAGATAGTTATAATGGCTGTTGGTAAATGGTTTTGGTTGTCTTGATGTACTTTCCCTATTAAATTTAATCTAAATAGCCAGAATGTATTTAATTAGACCTTAAACAGGCTCACACCGACACCCCCCCCCTCCACCCCCAAGCTGGAAGGGGTCACTTCGCTTACCCGTAGCTCAAAGGGGCCCCGCCAATCTGAATAGCCTAGGGCCCGGAGACTTCTTAATCCGGCCCTGGTTGCAAGCACAAAAAAACAGTGGATTACTACGTTATTTTTGGATGAACGCGTGGAGTAATGTTCACTGAATGAGTAACAAAGGCAGACTGAGTCAGAAACGTATGAGTGCCTGTGTCCCACAGGTAGGTGGACGTGTCTGGTACGGACGATTTCTGAGCGGATTTACGAAAACATGGACAATTTTGCTGAAAAGTGGTTGAAAACTGAATTGTATGATAGCCGGACCGGACGAAAACCAGGGTTCCACTCTATGTGTATGTATATATATATATATATGGTGGTACCTCGGTATACATCCACTTTGGAATAAGTCCAACTTGGTATATGTTCTGTTTGGACGCGAAAATTTTTGCTTGGTATACGACCTTTGTTTGAAATGCGACTTGCATGCTAGAAAACTCAGTTACCTATGATGTGGAGGCCAAACAGTAAGGCTTGGTTAACCAGAGAATATTTCAGTGAATGGTTTAATGTTGTGTTCGGGCCAAGTGTAAAAAGTTATTTAGAGGAGAAAATCCTGCCTCTGAAGGCCCTCCTCATAATGGACAAAGCTCCAGCTCACCCTCCAAGCTTGCAGGACTATGTGCTGCCAGAGTTTGACTTCATCACTGTAAAGTTTTTCCCCCCTAACATGGTTCCTCTTATTCAGCCTATGGATCAGCAAATCATCAGTAATTTCAAGAAACTCTACACTAAAGCACTATTCCAGAGGTACTTTGAAGTGATCTCTGACACAGAGTTAACCCTGAGAGAGTTTTGGAAAGATCACTTTACTATCACCCATTGCATAACTCTCATTGACAAAGCCTGGCAGGAAGTTTCGTACCGAACAATGAACTCTGCTTGGAGGAATCTGTGGCCAGAAGCAGTGGCTGAAAGTGGCTTTGAGGGCTTTGAGGCTGTGTCTGTAGTGGAGGATATTGTCTCTCTGGGCAGGTCCATGGGGCTGGATGTGAGTGATGATGTGGAGGAGATAGTGGAGGGGCAGAGGGAAGAGCTGACATCTGAGGAGCTGCAGGAACTTGAGAAGTGGAGCACAAGACTAAGATGGATGCACTCTCTTCAGGCTCAGAAGAGGAGATATAGGAAGTCCCTACTTCACTAATCAAGGAAATCTTTGCCAAATGGATGGACGTCAAAAATTTTGCAGAGAAGTACCACCCTAACAAAGCCCAAACAAGCTATAATAGCATTGTCTGGAATGACCAGACAATGTCACATTTTCGAAACATCCTGAGGAGAAGGCAGAAGCAAAGTTCTTTGGACATATTTTTAGTAAAAGTCAAACCTGGTGAGCTTCAACCAGGTCCAAATAGAAAAAAGACAAAACAGAAGGGGACTCTCCTTCCAAACAATAACATTTCCTCCTCCTCCCTTCTCAGCACTATCCTAGTAGGTACTCAACTCTTTTCAGCAAAGTGAAGTGAGGTTAAATTTGCACTTATTTCATATAATTCTTTGTATTTATGTATGTATTTTAGTATTAAGCAGTGTTGAAACGACATATTTTAGTATTAAGCAGTGTTGAAACGACATATTTTAGTATTAAGCAGTGTTGAAACGACATATTTTAGTATTAAGCAGTGTTGAAACTACATATTTTAGTATTAAGCAGTGTTGAAATGACATATTTTAGTATTAAGCAGTGTTGAAACGACATATTTTAGTATTAACCAGTGTTAAAACTACATATTTTAGCATTAGGCAGTGTTTAAATTATTTTGTACAACCCCTTCAGTGTATAATATGCCAATAACAATAGGATTTTTTTTCATGGGAATAGATTAATCGTTTTCCCTATAGTATTTCTTATGAGAAAATTCGTTTGATATACGTTCTGTTTGGTATAAGTCCAAGGTCCTGGAATGGATTAAGGATGTACCATTGTATATATATACGTATGGTATATATAAACAGAATAGAGGAAATTACCTCTAATATACATTATTTAGGTATACATACTGGTCAGGGAGCCCATTGTAAGTCCGAGTCGTTGGTAAACGAGTATGTCACTAAGTGAGGAGAGGCTGTATATGATTATGCATTTTGCAGTATAGTAATTTCTTTCCACATGTGTAATTGAGATTCAGATCCATGTAATATATCATTAATGTATGCCTATTGTATTTGTTTAATGCAAGCATTGTATCATAGTTGATGCAGTAGTGTAATGTCAGGAGGTGTGTGGGTGCAGACACATTATGAAGACTGAGCTTCACTCTGTATAGAGCTTTATCAATTCATGGCTTGATAAAGCTCTACATTCAGTGAGATGTAATTCGAATAATAGTTTGTTCTGCACATAGTTTCTTACACAGTTATACAATGGGTATAAAGACATTGTATGTGGAACAAGACTATACCTGGAGTATACCTGGAGAGAGTTTTGGGGGTCAATGTCCCTGCAGCCTAGTCTGAGATCAGGCGTAGTGGGATTGTCTCACTGAGTGGAGAGCTTTAACAAGCCTTGACTTGATGAAGCTCTGCACAAATCAATCTGCAGATTAAGCAATAAATGCTTGATCTGCATATTGTCTGTACCCACTGTGTAATACTGTAGTTTGTAAAAGTTGTATATAGCAAACCTTAATAAAGCAGTGTCGGTTATCTCGCTGATGTTCCCAAGTTACCAATTGGCCAGGAGAACTCTCTAATATTTTCCTATTTGCAAAAAAGTTTTCCTGTACATCAAGGAGTCATTTTGCCCAGCAGAGTACTTATCAATGAAATATAGAGGCTAGGCCTCAGGCTAGGCTGTGGGAGTAGAAAAAAACTTGAATCTAGTCACAGGTAAGAGGCTGAGATTTAAGGCAGTATAGTGTCAGGTCAGGTCTTGACGGAAAAGTCAGGGTTCACATCACCTGACCTTAGCCACTATAATACAGGCATACCTCATTAATATTGCAGGTTAGGTTCTAGACCACAACCATAAAGCAAATGTATTGCCATAAAGCTAATACAGTGGACCCTCGACTAACAATATTAATTGGTACCTGAGACCGATTATCGTTAGTCGAGTTTTTTTAACGTTAGTCGAGGCACATGTTAGCGTTAGTCGAGTTTTTTTAACGTTAGTCGAGTTTTTTTTAACGTTAGTCGAGGCACATGTTAGCGTTAGTAGAGTTTTTTTAACGTTAGTCAAGGCACATGTTAGCGTTAGTCGAGTTTTTTAACGTTAGTCAAGGCACATAGCGTTAGTCGAGTTTTTTTTAAACGTTAGTCGAGGCACATGTTAGCGTTAACATGTATCGTTAGTCGAATTTAACGTTAGTCGATGCCATCGTTGGTCGAGGGTCCACTGTATTACCATACAGCTAAAATCTCCATAAAAGCTAATACAGTGGACCCCTGACTTAGGTTATTAATTCGTTCCAGAAGGCTGTTCGGGTGCCGTTACCGAACGAATTTGCTCCCTTAAGGAATATTGTAAATTAGATTAGTCCGTTTCAGACCCCCAAAAATACACTTACAAAAGCACTTACAAAAATACACTTACATAATTGTTCGAGTTGGGAGATGATCCTAAGTCGGGGGTCCACTGTTTATTTATTTATTTATTTATTTGTTTAGTAATTTGAGCATACATACAGAGGTACAAAAAAATACAGGTAAGAGCAGCATGCCAAAGCCACTTATATGCATAGCATTACTGGCTGGCTAAAATTAACTTAAGATTAACTAAGCAATGATGAAATCAGTGATAAGACATTATTGTAAACAGATAACTATAAAGCACAAATGAGTATTACAAAGACATGTCATATGGTTGCATGCATTGTTGTACATTCAGTCGAATGGAGTATTCTGTTAGATTGGGTTTTAGGTTTAACATTTATGTGATATAATTGTGAGAAACATTTAAGATATGCAATTTATAAGGTTCAGTTATTCAGTATTTATTTGGTTTTGGGTGAGTAAGTGATCTTTGAGAAGAGACTTGAATTTATAAACAGGTAGTGTTTCTTTTATATTTACAGGTAATGAATTCCAGATTTTAGGGCCTTTTATGTGCATTGAGTTTTTGCATAGCGTGAGATGGACACGAGGAACATCAAAGAGTGATCTGTGCCTTGTGTTATGGTCATTGTTTCTGTTGAGGTTGGCAAGGAGATGTTTGAGGGGGGGGTTAATATCAGAGTTAAGTGTTCTATGTATGTAATAGGTGCAATAATAAGTATGGATGTTTTGTATGGTGAGTAGGTTGAGTGTTTTGAATATTGGTGGAGTGTGCTGCCTGTAGTGAGAATTTGTTATCATTCTAACTGCAGCCTTTTGTTGGGTAATTAGTGGTCTGAGATGGTTAATTGTTGTTGAGCCCCATGCACAAATTCCATAGGTGAGATAGGGTAAATAAGAGAGTGATATAGGGCCAGGAGGGCTGACTGTGGAGCATAGTACTGTATCTTCGATAGTATGCCTACAGTCTTGGAAATTTTCTTAGAAATTTGTGGTATATGTGTATGAAATTTGAGTCTATTATCAAGGTGGATTCCTAAGAATTTTCCCTCTGTTAGCTTTGTGATAGGTGATCCGTTTATCATTA